>CM024718.1:11347597-11494093 GCA_014182545.1 Eucalyptus globulus
GATTTACTTGTTTCCCCTTGTAGGGCATAATTTTTCTTTTCTTTTCTCTTTTTTTTTCCTGATGCATGGAAGATTGCTTTTTGTTGTCCTTTTGACACGTTTCAGCTATTGAAACCATGGGATCTGATTCTTCATCTTTTCTACATAAATAATTTTAGCGGGAACAAATATGGGCGATGTTATGGCATGGGAAGTAAGCAGCTGTGCAAGGATCGCTCTAAGAAATTTTAGGGTTTGGGATCTAGGAACATGTTCAGTGACGTTGTAGGTATAAAAGTTCAATTCTAAATAAAATCAAGCTATTTTGTTTTTGGCCATGTGATTAAAGGTTTTAATTCTTTGTAGGCATCTCTGGCCAATGATTATATAGCACCAGTCAACCGAGTAATGTGGAGTCCCAATGAAACCCTTTTCTGTACGTACATACTTGCTGATTGATGGAAAACCTAAATTGCTGAGAGCTAGACTTCTTTTCAATATTATTGGGAAGAAGTGTTCATATGCTGCTATTACTGATGATTTGTGGTGTTCTATTTAGGTGTTGCTTATTCCAAACACCTTGTGCACATATACTCACATCATGGTAGTAATGACATAAGGAACCACCTTGAGGTTTGTTGCTAACCATGGAGAAAAAATTAAGCTTCTTTGTTCTGCAGACAACAATTACCACCTAAGTGTGAGTTTAACTTGATTTTGACTCTAAACTAATGTGTGATACAGATTGTGGCTCATGTTGGAAGTGTTAACGATCTTGCCTTTTCATATCCAAACAAACAGTTATGTGTTGTTACTTGTGGAGAGGACATGTCAATTAAGGTATATTCTGATTGTTTTCCTCATTGTTATAGGGTTGTGCTGTTTGATTCCTTTTACCCAAGCTAGTAGTTATGTAGGTGTGGGATGCAGTGACTGGGACCACGCAACACAGTTTTGAGGGTTGTGAAGCACCTGCATATTCCATATGTCCACGTCACAAAGAAAATAATCAGGTACCTGGTTGTTTTGCGTACTAATAAGGACACACTGAAAGCACGACCAATCAACATGTACCCTTGACTATTCACTGGACTTCTCTTTGCTAAAAGTTGGCTAGGTAAAATAATTTGCTTCCATTTGTATGAGAAGTGTGAATCTGTAGGTTTTGTGGACCTTGTTGATTTCAAGGGTTTTGCAAGTCTTCCAACTTTTAACCTGTCTCGATTAGAATATACTTGTTAAAATGGTGACACGGTCCAAAGGTCAAACTGCCAATTAAATCCGCAAATGCTTTTGAGCGTTAACAACTGGGTAACGGTCTTCACAATGATGACCTTTCTGCTTTATTATGTGTTTAGAAGGAAAATTCTCTTTTCCACTTCCAACATTTGTTCTCCACTAATATTCTTCTTGAGTTATGATTGGTTAGATTTATAATAGAAGGCTGTTTACTACGTCTGAGTGGAGCAGCAATTGGCCATTTTATTTTCTTCGTCTTAAACCCTTTGAACTTTCATGGTCATGTGCACTCTATCACAAAGAGATTTTCTGATAACCCATCATCCTAGAATGCTAGGATATCATCACTAGAGTTTTAAGCGGATGTGCTCTTAGGATTCTTAATTCTAATCCCTTGTGCTCCTGTCTAAAGAAGCCATCTATCTGGGCATGCCATTGATAGTACTTTTTTTTTCCTCGTGTAGTTTATTTTCTCAACAGCAACGGATGGAAAAATTAAGGCTTGGCTTCATGACAACATGGGGTCAAGAGTTGACTATGATGCACCGGTTCACTCTTCTACCACGATGGCATACGGTGCTGATGGAATGAGATTCATATCAACAACATTCAAGCTTGATTTCATACTGTCATTTTTTTTTCCGACTGAAATAACCTGTTTTAGCAATTTTAATTTGCTACAGGTTGTTCTCATGTGGGACCAATAAAGAAAAAGAGTCATGCTTGGTTAAATGGAATGAAAGTGAGGGGGCTGTCAAGTGTAAATATCATGGACTTGGAAAGACATCCGGTGGGCTTGTGCAGTTTGATGCCACCAAAAATAGATTTTTGGCTGCTCGTGAGGAGTTCACGGTCAAATTTTGGGATATGGACAATAACAATATTTTGACAAGTACTGATGCTGAGGGTGGATTGCCAGTAATTCATTGTTGTTAATAAATTCTGACTGAATTATCCAAACCTTGTTAATTACGTCACTCTCTAAATTTTCTGGCTTCACCTTGTATTAGATTTAACATGGAAGGAAATCTATTAGCCGTCTCAACAAGTGACAACAGCATCAAAATTTTGGCAAATGCTGATGGGATTAGGTTGCTAAGGACAGTGGAAAATCGCCCTTTTGATGCTTTGAGAGTCACTCCTGGACCTCTTGTGAAGGTAAGCTTTTTTCAAGAGTACACTGATTTCATAGGGAGGAACTTGCTAAATGTCTTGAATCTTGTGCAGCCACCAATTGCAGCCTTTGGTTCTGGTAACGCTACTGTTGCGGCAAGCCTGGGTGATAGGGGTGCTCCAGTGGCAGCAATGGTTGGTACGGTAAGTGGTATCATTATTGCCTTAGCTAGTTAAATATTTTATGGATCTTTATTTGTTGCTTACCGTGTTACTTGAATGGTGCATTAATTGCATCTTTTAAGTGCATGTCCATTGGACATCTTTAAATGATATCCTCTCTTTTGAGCTCTACAGAACAGTGAGAGCATGGCCGATGTAAAGCTCAAATTTGCTGATGAGTCGGGAGATAAATCACGGATTTGGGAACTGACAGAAATCAATGAGCCATTACAATGCTGGTCCATAAAGCTGCCTGATAACTTAAGAGCTATGAGGGTACAAATTATTGCCACCTCAGGTTGCTTTTATGCAGCATTTCTTTTCCATATTCATCTATCATGTTTCCACTGTATAAGCACATATTTAAATAGGTCACATTTGGTGCACTTGCTTCATTAATTTCATCTGCATGTGGTCCGATGAATAATTTTTTTATTCCTTGACACTTGGAGGACTTTGTCATCTCTTCGCTTGGCCTTCTATTGTTAAGTGCTTGTTTCAGCTATAGAATTGGGAGAGGATAAGGTGGACATTAATTAATTTGTGATAATGGAGTGTCAATTGTGCTTGGAGTTTGTTGGCTGCGGATGTTATGAATTTTATGATAAGGATGAATAGTTAGATGGATGCTGCCTGATTTAGAATGTAGTGGTATATTCACACGAGGAGACTTTTTAAGCTGCTGCTTGGAATCCAATGAGGATTGTTGTGTGGTCTCTTGTGCAGTTACATGTGCTAAAGGCACAGAATCTTCACCAGATGAATTTTGCTTTGTACACGGCAGGAAAAGTGTATCATTGTGTGCCGCTTTGATGCTTGTCGGGATTGCTAAGCTTGTGAATTGACCTATTTTGAGCTTGCCAATTTCTGGAAACTTTGAGTGGAAATTTATCCGCTGAAACTAAATGCACAAACATTAGAGGTGAAAGGATAGGTATTCCTAGAAAGGAGTAGCGTGGGTGAACCACTCTATTTTTGCATGTTTACCACACCCAGTTATCTTAATGCTGTAGTGATACAGCTGGATGGTTTAAGTGAAGGTTCCATGTTTTGCCGTTTTTTTTTTTAATTATTATTATTATTATTTTTAAATTTTGTGAACTGTTTCGACTGGAATTTGATGTCATGTTAATCATATGCTCTATTGATATGTAAACATACAATATGCATATATGCCTATGCACAAAGTCACTTTAAGATAAACATTCAGTCATTTACTGCTGAGTTCTTTAGGGTTTTTATTTGGGTTTTTCTTTTCCTTTCAACTTTGGGTAATTTATTTTACCGTCACCACTGAAGCTCATAAAATGAAGCAGGTTTCAAGATTCATCTATACAAACTCGGGTCTTGCCATTCTGGCTTTATCATCGAATGCTGTACGCAAGCTCTGGAAATGGCAAAAAAAGTGTTCGGAACTCAACAGGCTAGGTAAGGAATCTTTTTTCTCGAGATGGGCATGCTATTGTATTATTTAGTGCATTTTCAACTACATTGTTTCTTCTTTTCGCAGGCTACAACTATTGTACTACCATAGTAATGGCAACCTCCTAGTGGGATTTTGATTACCAATGACATAAGTGATGCCAATCCTGAAGATGCAGTTCCATGCTTTGCACTGTCAAAGAACGATTCTTATGTAATGTCAGCATCTGGGGGGGAACTCTTTTGCTCTATATGATGATTTTCAAGGTGAATATTTTCCCAAAGCATATGTCTACATCGGGTGCGTTTGGTTCAGCATTTTGAAAACCCATTGAGAAAATGCAAAGCAGTTTAGCCTAAAAGACTTTAGGAAAATGCATTCCTCTTGTCGATTATTTGTAACACTATCCACCAGGCTTGGGATGATGAACTACCCCTTTGTGGATGAGTGAAGTCAAAATGATGCCAAAAGTGACTATTTGCTGAATATGCATGTACTATTTCCTTTTCACATTATTGTGGGAGCTAAAATTAATTGAGTCATTTTCTTACCTTTTACCAACAAAAAAAAAATTAATTGAGTCACTCATGTAATAGAAAGTATTGAACTCTATTATTACGAGGTCCACGAAAACAATTACTCTGATTTTCACGTGGATTGTGTTGTAGAGTCACAACATATGTGCTTTTTAACATGTAAGTGAGACAAGGGCTTTTCTCTGTCTCCAACGGAGTCATTTTGCTCTTACCGATTAAAGTGAAAAAGGCAAGAGCGTTTTTCACCCATCCACAGATGTAATGGTTGAGCTGCTCTCTCCCATTCTGAAGAAGGGAGATGCCATTTGAGGCAATGGCCTCTTGGTACCAATGTCCCACTTTTACTTATAAATTGTTAATACTGTCCTGCCTGCTGATGTCCAGACGATGACAGAATGACTAGTCCTGTTGGGAATATTCTTAGACAGTTCCACTGCGGACCGAAGCCGCTTACGCCTCGAGCTTCTATAGTGTGTTGAACCGCATGAACACGAGCAGGTAGGAGCATGAGAATGAGCCTTTTGTGATCTGATCTGCATTCCAATTACCCTTCCTCATGTACCACGCACAGAAGATTATTATTTCTCATCACGAGCCTATATTGCCATCGCACTTTAAACGAGTGGAAAAGCTGAAACTGTGAAATGAATGGAGAAGCTGGAAGTGTTATATGAGACTGCCTTGATTTGATTTGTGTATAGCGGGTTCAACCTCAACGATTTTGCATAATCAATAGCGGAGTGGAACTAGCTCGGACATTTTCTTCTGGCATTTCGACATAAATTGGAATTAGTTACATTTAAAAATTGGTAAGATATTGGGGTTTTCCCCTTTTCGAGGAGAGGTTCTTGATTAGAGAGTTTGAAGGGAATTAGAGCTTGTTTGTTATTGTTGTAATTGAAATGTAAGTTCACTGTATTGTGAAGTGTTGCAATTTTGTTGTTTAATAAAATGTACTTTATACCGGTAACATCCGATTGAATAAGATGACTTTCAAAAAACTGTCGAAACTTTAGAGGTGATATGACTGTAAATCATTTGCCAAGTACATTATAAAAGCTGCAATACACATCTTCATAGCTAAATCTGTTGCAGGGAAGTGATACCAAATAGCATCTTGAACTGGGGACTTAAATTATCGTTCCTGGATACCAGCACCATCATGCCTTCTTAAACTTATCTATTATTATGTCTAAAATTGCTGGAACTCACTTATTTTAAACCTCATTTCTCCTCTTTTGCAGTGTCATGAGGAGTGGGGAGGAAATACTTGCTTACATCCATATTCGGTGAACCACATTTATTACGGTTATTGATCATGTAAATTTTACGTAAGCTCTGTATATGAGACTTCATGATTCGATTAATTTGTTTAAACTTTATCTCTTTCCTACAATGCTAGGTTTTTAGATACTTTTGCTCTTAATCAAAAGTTAAGGATTTTGTCTCATTTTGGTGAAATAAAAAATTCTCCTTTATGCTAGACAAGTAATTAAGTAACTGAACTTTCTTTTTATATAATGAAGTATTACTTTCTTGATGTTCAATGTGGTATCTCTACTATTATTACCAGGTCACGTGTTTTTTTACCCGACATGGCTTCGTTATTTAACACAATTGCTGACACGGTAGCACACTAAACAAAAATTATGCAAACTCAATTTAAAGCAAAGGAAAATATTCCTTTTTCTTTTTCCACTTCCGATCCTCTCTCTTTTCTCCACCATCGATTTCCATACCTGCCGGTCACGACCACGATGGCGATGCCTAGTACCTTTGCAGATTGCTAGCGTCCCGTGCAAAAACATAGTCTTATGCAGTTACATCTTTCCAAATCGTCGGTGACTGTCATGTTGTCATTTTTGTCCTACTTCATTTCTCTCTCTCTCTCTCTTCATTTGGCCCCCATACGCTGTCCCCTCACTTGTCCGACTTTTGTAATGAAGAAGGCATCCATTTCTTAATCAACCGGTCAAACTTAGATGAAGGAAGACACCAATCAAGGTGGCCGGATCTTGAGATATATTTCCGACGGAATAACAAACCTTCAATTATCCAAATAAACCACTTCACAAGAAATCCAAATTTAATTTGGATTAAAGGACACACAAAATTTGAATTATTAAGATCATTTGAATAAGCGAGCTTCATAACTTGAGAAATAATTTAACACATCACATCCTGTTAATGGAAAAAAGAAATGATTGATAAGTTGCTTGACTCGTCATATGTCAGTTTCTTATCAATAGGTTTTAAAAATTACTGGCATCTATTTATACTTCAAAAATTACTGACCACATGAATAATCAACCGACATTATTTTGATGGATTATTAATGCATTATGTTACTTACTTTTATTGGAAGTTGTGAACCTTAATTTGACCGAATTACCTGAATTAGTACATTAATAACCGTATGGTCCCAAAATAAGTTGATCCGTTTGGGCATGTCTAACTATAAGATTTTTCACATTATTTAGAAGCATGCACTTGGGTGAAGGAATAACACTTTTTGCACCTAGATGTGATTGTGCTCGTTTGGTCCTTGAAGCGATATATTCCATGCTTTCAAATTTTCAACAAAATTGTATCACATTCTTAACGCATACCTTGACAAATCTCATCCCATATACAAAAAAAGAAAAAAAGAAAAAAAGAGCAGATTATGAAATATGAAATCATGAATTAATAAGCGGAGATCTCAATTAATTTTAATATATCCTATATGAGATACACATGATCTAACGGTCGTGATGCACTGAGCTTACCTAAAGCCAATGCCTTCAATAATTTATTGAACTCGCTTTGATTAAATAAATTGAATAACCACAGGTTTCTACTCCATTACCAAATAAATTCGGAAGCCCTAGCCATAAAAGAATGCCTTCTCTTCTTGCAGAGGAAGAGAATCTAGCACGTGAGAGCAAGGATTGTGTGTCATCTGCCCTGCACGTGGAGAGGGATCTGTCCTTTGTGATATTTAGTTACTGCCTTAAAATTGTGAGTGCATCATGGGCCGAGAAGAAAGCTCATGGAAAATTGTCTATTGCCTTGCAAGGCTAATCAAGTTATGGATTTGATCGTCAGGGCCCACTGAAACAGGGCTCTCCCCACCAACTGGTTGTCTTTGCCTCCATCGACCACTTTGGAATATCGCGTAAGAATTTCCTTGACTTCCTCTAGTAGAGCCTTTATGATTGAAGGAATGAATGTACTTTTCTGACTGAAAAATAAAATAAAATCAAAATAAAATAAAATCAAAAGACAAAACAAAAGCAATTGTTCATGAGACAACCACTTTATTGGAAAAGTAAATAATAGTTCCCTACTTGACTACATGAGTGTTTACAAGTGCAAATAATTTTAATCACTTATTTAATTTTTGGAGTGGCGCGTCATGATTTCGACGACTAAAGTGATGTATCATTATTTCAGAATCCAATAAATGATTAGTATTTTGTGGGAATTGGAAGAAAACGCAAATGTAGTTTATCTCAGACCGGAAAGCAAGTCAAAGAAGTCTCAATATGATGGGCTTTGTACATACAGACTGTCATTGATCTTTCTTTAATCTAAATAAATTACTAACTCATTCGTATATATTTTCGGAAGAGGAGGAAACCTACCAATTCCATTTTTCCATTCAAATAATGGAAGTTTGGTTCATTCACTCTAAATATTTTGCCTTCCAAGCAAGTAAAAATCCAGGGCCTCACTAATTTCATTCTTTCTTACTGCACTTTTTTTATTCTCAAATGACTCTGAATCAATATTTATCGTTTATCAAGACAATATAGATGACTGACAAACTTTTCATTGCCTAGATTACATCTAGGATTTCAACTTTTTTTTTTTTTGCCTCTGGGAGAGATTGATCCATCAAGCACGCCCACCGATTACTTAAAAAATAAATACACTCTACCATGCAAGAAAGTCACATTCTATATTCTCTCCTAAAATATATTTCTTTTTATCTTTCACCATGTAATCATTATTATCATGTACATCTTATTTATTTCTTTCATAACGAAACGCGTAAACAGTACATCGTTGTCCTCATAACCTACAATGTCCACTATGTTATCATGTCTTATTATGTTATATATATATTTGTAAATTGAGGTAGTGTATTAAATCTCAACAAAATTTATTTTACCCAGGAAATAAACGAAAATCATTCGGTTATGATAATATATTTACAACAGCGTTATTGGTCAAGGTTGTGATATTGTAGTGTAGTTAGTTCATAGTATGATACTATCCAATCACTAATGACAGAGATCTGTAACAAGTATTGCTTGTTAAATTTCTTTTCTATATTTTCTTGTTTTTAGAAAATGCAAGTCTAGTCAAATGTGTTGTATCTTAAATTTTAATCGAAACTTCACATGCAGTTGCTTGAAGCTTCAGATCCATGGATTTTATTGATCACATGTTGTCGTAAGATGTCAATCTTAAAGTTTAAATTATTTAAGGCTTGTGCAAAGATGGTATGCCATTAACATGTAATCCCAAATATGAACCCAAATCCATACGCTCTGGAGGACCCACTACAATGTCTTATGAGTCTGTTAAAGGATATAGACAAGTCAGATCAAAATAATCTGTTTACATCATGAGATGGATTTAGCATAAGTAGTAACTCAATTAGTTGTTGATTGTGCAAACAAGATCGTCATAATCGTCAAACTTGCCCAAGTAAGGACGAAAATATCTTTATATGTTTACTAACAATTGATTCTCAATTGCCTTGATAATCCAATAATTATTTACTATAAATTCTCTGGAATTATTAATATATCAAATGTGCTAATGTGCCTGAGCTCCATTCAAATTGGGATATAGTCTCACCCAATTCCCGTCTCAGGAAAATGTCCACATCCAATCCTCAATCGACATCAAAGAACAGCAACAAGATGGCTCTACGCATGAATTTGATGGCCGGCTTCTGATTTTCTGATAAAATAGGTCTTTTCTTCTCAACTATATGCTAATACGCATATCATTATTTGTAGGTGCTATCGCAATCTGCTATTATTAAATTAGTCAGTGGAGAATACGGACCTTCCGCATAATGCTGGGAAAGTTAGGCATGCAATAATCGTCCTCTCTGTGCAACATGTGTCTTGGACCGTTGGATGGCGCATTATGGGCTTTAGACATATAGGCCTGATTGATTTTTCAATGCTTGAACATTTTCAATCTAAACAAATGACTTCCCCATTCATATATTTACTAATGAAGAGGAAACCTACCTATGATGACACATTTTCATTATTCATTCTAATAATGAAAGTTTGGTTCATTCACTCTAAATATTTTGCCTTCCATTCAAGTAAAAAGTCTAGGACCTCACTAATTCCATCTTTTGTTGCTAGAGTTCTCGATCCATAAAAAAATTTGGATGAATGTTTATCTTTTCTCTAAACAACCAAATGATTGGCAAACTTTTTTGCCCCAATTATATACAGGATTTCAATTTTTTGGGGGGAGGTATGTATCCATCAAGCAAGCCCACCAACTATTCAATGCACCATTAGGGAAAAAAGAACACTTTGCAATGTGAAAAAATTGCATTCATATTTTTCCCTGAAATATATATATTTAATCTTTGCTATTGAATCTTTACAATATGCATATGCTTGTTATTTCTTCCACAAGGCAAAACGTAACCAGTAAAAAGTCATCATTGTGGGTTACAATGTCCACCATATTATCACAGGTCTCTTTTCTTTTCTTTTTTTAAGACTCTACTATGGAAAAGGAAAAGGAAAAGGAAAAGGAAAAGGAAAAGAAAATGAAAAGGAAAAATAAAAGGAAAAAGAAAAGGAAAAGGAAAAGGAAAAGGAAAAGGAAAAGGAAAAGAAAAGGAAGAAAAAGGAAAATGAAAAGGAAAAGGAAAAGGAAGGAAAAAGAAAAAGAAAAAGAAAGGGAAAGGGAAAGGAAAAGGGAACGAAAAGGAAAATGAAAACAAAAACGAATAATAATAAAAATAATAATACGAAAACGAAAACAAATAATAATAATAAGAAGAATAACAACATAATTGCAATACTATAGAACAATATAATTGGTCAAAGTCATGTTATTGTAATATAGCTGGTTCTCCAATCACTAATGACAAAAAACCTTTAGATGAATAAGTGATAATCTTTACTTAAAAGTTAAAAAAAAAAAAAAAAATAGTGTGTCAACAACATGAGATAAAATGTTCAACAAAAATGAAATAAAAAGAAAAAATGTATCCCTAAATAGTTGGTCAATTGCAAATAACCCAGTAGCTAAGAAATTGTAAATGTGGCATTGAAGTATAAAAGTAATGTAAAATGTAAAAATAATAATAATATAAGGAGTGATATAAAAATGCATTAGGTGAGGGGATAATTACTAGATAATTTTTAGACGTGGTATAGAGCTTTTGAGAATCGAAGGAGATATATTTCGAGATTTTTTTTTTTCAAGAGAAATCTCTTTTGAAAGAAAAAAAGTCAGATTGTGCTTTGAAAATAATAATCCAACTGGTGATTTTTTTTTTGTAATTGACTTGTGGATAATCCCACCAGGAATTCAGGACCCTGGGAGTACCACTAGGCTCTTTTCTTTTTTGTTTCTCTTATTAATGGAAAAGCAAGTCAAGTCAAGAAGCGCCTGCATTTGATGATTCCATGCACCTTCCGCAAAATTCTGTGGAAATTACGCTTGCAATGATTGCCCTTTGGTTTTCTTTTTCTTTTTCTTTAATGGAAAAGGCAAGTCTAAGTCATCATATTGTGGTTAGTTGGTTCATAATATCCAATCACTAATCACAAACAATTTAAGAAGAGTAGGTCGTCAACTTTTTATTTTTTCTATTCTCTTTTATTAATAGAAAAGCAAGTCAAGTCAGGCGGGTTGGATCTCAAATTTCAATCAAAGCTTCACCTACACTTGCTAAAAGTTTCACATATATGAATTTCAATGTTTAGGTATCATCGCAAAATGCCAATTACAAAGTTTAGATTATATAAGGTTTGTGCATAAATAGTATGGCCTTGACATGTATTCCCAAATATGAACTCGCAATTCCACCCATTAGGGAGGGAGAGTATGTGGAGGGAAAATAATGATCGAATATAATCATCTCATTTACGTAATGAGATGGATTTAGCATAACACCTCAACTAAATTAATAATATAGTCGTCATAATTGTCCAACTCGCAAATCTTCCTATATGATTTTTCAATATCCATATACTTAGATTCCCCAGACTTGATATAGTACATTCGCTAATATACTCGTATCTCCATTCAAATTTGGGATATATAGTCTCACACAATTCTAGTATCTGATAAATTGCTTGCATCAAATCTTCAATTGACCTTAAACAACATGTAATGATGTGACTCTAGGTATGAATTTGGCGATTAGCCTATGATTTTCTGATAAAAATAATAACGATGGCAAAATCAGTAATTTGAAGAATGAGTGATGATAGTTTTCAAAGAAAAATATAAGTTTCAACATTTGGCAAAATGGTAAAAGCTCAATGCCAGTCCCTTTTAGCCTTCCCAATATTGACTTTCACTTGAAAGCTACTTCAAAATAGTTGCTAAATGGTCCAACATTTTCCTAAGGAATTTTGGAGGTTGAAAGTTCATTGGAAATACTGAACTAAACGCACCCTATATACCAATATACATGCCATGATCTTTAGGCGCTAACATGGGCGATAAGAGACCTTCATGATATTAAGTCGGATTGGATGTTGTTCTGTGCATCCATCCTGCAAAGAGAGAGAAAAAGGGTTATTGCAATTTGCTTTTTTGATTAAATTAGTTGCTAGAGATTATGCTTACCGACTCAGAGCATCGGAATTGATGTTGATTTTTGTTTTTATTTCTTTATTCATAGGAAAAGCAAGTCAAGTCAAAAAGCACGCGCACCATTCGCATAATGGTGCAGAAATTACGCATGCAGTTATTACCCTTCCTGCATAGCATGCGTTTGGACCGTTGGATGGCAACTCAGCATTGTGTGCTTTTTTTAGGGAATCTCTTTTGAAAGAGAGAAAAAAGAGTAGGCTTTACTTTCCTTATCCGAATATCTTAAAAAAATGTCCTACCGACATTTGTGTCATAACATGTTTTTGAGATTGACTCATGTCTATTAGCACCAGGAGCATGGGAGTCTTGCTGGTTAGTTTTCTTTTCCTTTTCTTTTGATTAATAGACAAAAAAGCAAGTCAAGTCAAGAAGCGCTTACATAGGATGGTTCTACGCACCTTCCACAAAATGCTGTGGAAATTACGCATACAATGATTGCCCTTTGGTTTTCTTTTCTATATCTTTATTGAGAAAAAAAAACGATGAGTCAAGTCAAGATCATGCTTGCTTTAAATCAAAAAACCTTCTGCACAGTTCTATGTTGCCGGGCATTGTTCAAGCACGCATAATGAAAAGCATTGCGTATCGAACGTCAAAGGCTGAGAATTGGTGGAGATCACAGACGTGGGAAAACATATATATATTTTCCTCTACACAACATAAATGACTAATAAATTTCTTTTTCTCACCCTGATTACATCAGTATTCTAACGTATAGTGATCTTCGTGTGTGAGAAAATATATTTTACAATTGTAACACCTGAAACTACTGTACTTTAGAGGTATTGTGATTGTGAAATTCACTAAAACACATTATAAAAGTTGCAATACACGTTTTCATCATTACAGACTTTGCACAAATAGTCACTGATGATCATATTATATCTTAGGATGAAGAGGAAACCCTAGCAAGGTAGACAAATTTCGATTATTTGGAATGTTGGTTCATACACTCTATATATTTTGCCTTTCAAGCCAGTATAAGTTTAGGATCTCACTAATTTCATCATTTGCAGCTACACTTCTTGATCCTCAATAAACTTTGAGCATGCATATATCTTTTCTCTCAATGACATAAACAAATTAGAAAGTTTCTTTTTCCCCGCTTACATCCTAGGTTCCAATTTTTTTTTCAAGGACAGTTTTATCCATTGATCACACGCACTAATTAGTAAAAGCACCATTAGGAGAAAAAAATAAACTTTATAATGTGAAAGAAATTGCATTTCATATTCTTCCCTAAACTTTATTTTGTTTTCTTTTTGCTATTTGATATTTATTATATGCATATACTTACTTATTTCTTCCATAACGAAACACGTAACAGGTAAACTATCATACTTGTGAACTACAATATCCACTATTTTATCACTTTTTTATTTCCATTTGTAATTTGAGGTAGTACATTAAAGGTGCTAACAAAATAGATTGTAAATAGGAAACAAAAAACAAATAAATTAAAACAATTGGTTATGATGCCATATTATATAGCAAAATAATTGGTCTAGGTCATGATATTGCAGTATAGTTGTTTCATAATATCCAATCACTAATGATAAATAACTATAACGAGCATGAGTCTTTTTTTTTTTTCCACTTATTTCATAATATAAGGAGGAAAATATATTTATTGGATCAAGAATATTAAGAGAGAGAACAGCTCTTACATTGCCAACAAAGCAACATGGCTAGAAAGTTGTACAATACCTTAAGATTGCTTCATTTGCAGGACCTTCTCTATTAAAGAAATGTGCACGTACTAATGGCTAAGATATTAAGTATAAAACTCAAATGTGACCTTGTTTAAGTGATTATGATAGACAAAGACAGTGACAAATATACTCTATCCAATAAACAAATGATCGATAAAAAAAGGCAAAACCCAGCTTGCCCTCGAGTGTTGTCGGAATATTTTTGCATGTAATGTCGATGAAGGCTTCGCCACAAGAGACGAAGGAAAACGAAAGCCCGATGTGTGCTCCACTACCAGTTAAAAAATAGTTTCCACGCCCCAATTTTATAATCAAGTCGTGCTGGATCTCAAATTTCAATGAAAGCACATGCATAGGTTCCCCGCACCTTACATGTAATGCCCTGGAAATTAGTTATTATCAATGGACTTTACTAACATAAAAGTCATTGAGTATTGTAAGAATAATATTTGTTGTGAGTCACAAATTCTTGAAAAGGTAAGTCTCACAACAATTTATAATTATTCGTGATTTGAATTTTTGTAGTCCAAAATAAATTATTATTCTCATAATAAATTAAACACTATAATCCAATCATTTCTTATTATCAAACAATATTTTCTTCAATTTTAAGTACTTTTTTTTATGGTCAAAACATTTTAAGTACTTAAAATGGTCCTAATTTGAAATTCAGTACTCGAAATTTTCAGTAATTATTTTACAGATTTATCTAAACGGGCACGTACTCCCAACTCATATTTTCATAAATAATTAAGTTTAGCCTTGGAAAAAAACAAGTTGAGTCAAGT
Organism: Eucalyptus globulus; assembly: GCA_014182545.1. Classification (NCBI taxonomy): domain Eukaryota; kingdom Viridiplantae; phylum Streptophyta; class Magnoliopsida; order Myrtales; family Myrtaceae; genus Eucalyptus; species Eucalyptus globulus. Next base: position 11,362,473 of record CM024718.1, read on the forward strand.
TGAAGGTCCAGCTATAGTACATGAGGTTTGACTTGAAATTACCTGTGCAATCGTTTACTTTTAAGTCATTGGAGTATAGTGCTGAATATATTTTAGATCTCAACAACTCATTAATTTAGTTTCTAACTTTTTCTTAACAACAAAGCACAAATTAGGTACGTAAATCCGTAAAGTCAACAAATTCTCCACTAATGCAAAGGATTAGCAAGACACAAGTCCTCAAATACAAAACAAATTTATGCTTACAAATGTGAGGGACCAACCACATGTTATGTACCTAGTTTTCATATACTAATTTTTACTTTCCTTTTTCTCACAATCCACATAGTTGAACTTTTGTTTAATATAAATCACTTAAAAGATTTAAAATATATAAATACCGTCACACTGATAATTATATAATTCTTTTTGTAATTTAACTTAAAGTATGTATATTAATTTTTTAAAATTTTAAACATCTATTATGCTATACCAAAATTATCTTATATTTTGAAAGAGGTAATACACCAGGCCAAATATATGGAGCCACCTCGGTTTCCGTCGAGTCCACGTCTGTGTGGCCGTACTGGTCCGAGTAGCGTTGCATATTCCGATCTCTTTTTTCGAAAGCCAAATGTAATCACTCTGAAAGTCGAAGCCACATGTCGCCTCAATTAGGGAGAACACGGGAACTCGCTCGGTCCGCGCGCCACGTGAGGTCGAGGGGCAATTCGGAGTGGCAGAAGATATCCTCAGAAGGCGGGGACCCCGCTTAGGCTTCGGTTTCAGAGCAGCTGACCGCCGCAGCGGTCAAGCAAGTACGTGCCGTACTTGATATCTTTAGCAACGTAATTGGACCTTGCAATAAAATCAAAGGAAGACCCTTGGTACATCACCAGCATAGGAGAACATCATATTGACTTAATTTAAAAAAGAAAGATTGACGAATCAAGCAAAAGTTACCATGCACATGCATCTCTTACGGGGCAGTTTTTCATCTTCTGCTACATACTCTAGTTCAAAGGTAATTTTTCGCTATAAATTTACATTGACAGAGCATAATCACAACCAATATAATATCACTTGAAATGTAAAATATGACCATGCACCATCTTATTAAGAGCTAGGAAAAGTTTTGAGGTCAAAGATCAGCATTTTGATATTATTATGATCAGATATTATTATGATCATCTTATACTTGTAAGCAGTAAGCATTCGAGTTTAATACATAAACTTGATATTTTATGCTTGGACGGTGCAATTACATTTGTCACCATTTGACTCACTAGAAATTTGACACAAGAGTGATAGGACCATTAGACCTAATAACCATGATGAGACACTGCAAATATTCCGGTGTAAGAGTATGAGAAACAACATACAAATAAGTCTAAGAAACCACACTGTTGACCTACTCCAATTCTCCAACGAGACGTCATGATCAATTGAAAGGAATCCAGAATTTTGTAAGCACAACCGAGTAAAGATCCAGCATAAGCCTAAAAGACAAAAGGAAAAAAAATTTTGGGGTAGTTTTCATCCCTATACTTCTCACCTTTCTTTTCTTATTACGTCCCCATACCTTAAACTTGTCTAGTCAATTTTTATTTTATTTTTTTGCTTTCACAAATTTCCTAATCAAGATCCAACCAAATGCAGTTGATGTAACCGATGAACAATGCCCTAGTATGATGTGGATAAGATATGTGAATGCCCATGTGGACATGTATGGAACAAATTATCCAATATAGACAATGTTAGAATGTGACATGGATAAAAATTAACTAAGGTGTATGCCAAAGTAGATGTCTACATTGGAAATTTTTTGTTCATGTCACACAACAACATCATCTGATGTGTTATGCTAGTCAGATTAGGTTTTGTGTTAGAGGGATTTGATTAGAAAATTTACGAAATTTGAAGAACTTGATTTCAAAAAGCCAGCAGCTAATCCTCAGTCAGCAAATATCAGCACAATGGTGGCAGCATCTGAGAAATTATGGTCTAGATTAATATAATTTGCATAGCAGAAGAATGCCTAACCTGACAAGACAAGTAACTCTACTTTGCACCACATGAGCAATGAATGGAATGGTCACATTGCATACTCACGATTCCACTGGTGTCTGGGTCCAATTTCAACGACATCAAAAGGCGTTGGAGTATAAAAGTATGTAAAATGTCAAAAAAAAATAATTTAAGGAGTGATATAAAAAATGCATTAGGTGAGGAGATAATGACTAGACAATTCTTAGACGTGATATGGAATGGAGAAATCTTGAGAATCAAGGGAGATTTATTTCGGGATTTTCTTTCCCTAGGGGAATCTCTTTTGAAAGGCAAAAGTCAGATAGTGCTTTGAAAATAATAATCCAACTAGTGATGTTTTTGTGATTGATTCATGGATATTCCCACTAGGAGTTCAGGGCCATGGGAGTATTGCTAGTTGTTTTTCGCTTCTATTTCTCTTATTAATGGAAAAGCAAGTCAAGTCAAGAAGCACCTGCATTGGATGGTTCCACGCACCTTCCGCAAAATGCTGTGGAAATTACGCTTGCAGTGATTGCCCTTTGGTTTTCTTTTCTATATCTCTTATTGATAGAAAAGGCAAGTCTAAGTCATCATATTGTCATTTAGTTAATTCATAATATCCAATCACTAAATTACAAACAACTTTAATGAGTACAATCGTTGGTTTTCTTTTTTTGTTTATTTTATTAATAGAAAAGCAAATCAAGTCGAGCGTGCTAGATCTCAAATTTCAATCAAAGCTTCAACTGCACTTGCTAGAAGTTTCACGTCTATGAATTTCATTGTTCACATGTTTTTGCAAGATGCCAATTATGAAGTTTAGATTATTTAAGGTTTGTGCAGAAATGTTATAGCCTTAATACTCGTAGTTCCACCCACTATGGAGTAAAGGGAGTATATGAAAAGGAAAAGAAAATCATCTTGTTTATGTAATGAGATGGATTTAGCATAATGCCTTAACTCAACCAATTGTTGATTGTGTAAATACAATCGTCATAATTGTCCAACTTGCCCAAGTAAGGACAAACAAACCTTTCCATATATACTGTCAATTGATTTTTAATTGTCATGATAATTCAATATCCATATACTGTCCATTTTTCCATACTTGTGAATATATTATGTGTGCTAATATGGCCGTAGCTCCATTCAAATTTGGGATATAGGGTCTCACCTAATTCCAATCTTTGGTAAATTGTCTGCATCATATCTTCAATTGACCTTAAACAACATGAAACAAGGTGACTTCATGCATGAATTTAGTGGTCTAGCTTATGATTTTTTGATTAAGTAGGTCTCCTCTTCACAACTACAGGCCCTAACATCCGCGAGTAGGGGACCATCGTGATATTTGGTCTAATCTGACATTGACCCTGCACATCCATCTTGCAAAGAGTGAGTAGGGGTTACCGCAATCTACTTTTTAATTAAATTTGTTGGTGGAGAATATGCTTACCGACTTGGAGCGTCAAAATTGATAGTTATTTTTCGTTTTTATTTCTTTATTAATAGAAAAAGCAAGTCAAGTCAAAAAGCATACGCACCTTTTGCATAATGCCGCAGAAATTACGCATGTAATAGTTATCGTTTTAATGCAGCATGGGTCTTGGACTATTGGATGGCAACTCAACATCATGTGCATTTTTTGGGGAACTCCTTCGAAAAAAAAATGTAAGATTTTGGATTGAAAATAATTAACTTTCTTGATTCGAATATCTAAACAAAGTGTCATACTGACATTTATGTCATATTACGTTTTTGTGATCGTCTCATGTCTATGTGCACCAAAAGTAGGGGAGTATTGTTCGTTAATTTTCTCTTCTTTTTCTCTAATAATAAAAAAAAGCAAGTCAAGTCAAGAAGCACATGCATAGGATGGTTCCACACACCTTCGGTAAAATGCTGCGGAAATTACGCGTGCAATATAATTGCCCTTTGTTTTCTTTTCTATATCTTTATTGGCAGAAAAGGCAAAGTCGAGTTGAGGTCGTGCTCCATTTCAATCAACACGCCCATGCCGCTTCTACGCACCTTCTGCACAGTGCTACGGGGCTGAGCATCGTTCAAGCACGTATACTTTAGAGTGTTGTGTATCCAACGTTGAAGGCTGAGAGTCGGTGAAGGTCACCGTAGTGGGTGAACATTTATGTTTCCTCTAGACAACATAAATGACTGATGAATTTTTTTTCCGTCCCGAGTACATCGGTAGAGCTATAATTGAAACGTAACCGTGCTCTATTGTGAATTGTTGCAATTATTTTTTTAATTCACAATTATTTTTTTGATGATACAACATATTTTACAGTTGTAACACTTGAAAGTTAGGCGAGACGCCTTCTTAAAAACAACTATAAGTTTAGAGGTGCTGCAACTATGAATTATTCGGCAAAACATATTATAAAGTTGTCATACACGTTTTCACAGTGGAAATTACTATAGGAAGTGATACCAGATAGCCTCTTAAACTGGAGACTTAAATTATTGTTTCTAGACACCAGCACCATCGCACCCTCCAAAATTTGTCTACATTTAAGTCCGAAACTACTAGAACTCACTTATTCCAAACTTCATCCCTTCCCTCCTGCAATGCCATGAGGAGGGGGAGGGAATACTTGCCTAGATCCGTATCCGATGGACCGTGTTCATTATAAGCGCTACCGACTCGGAGCATTGGAATTGATCATTGGTTTTCGTTTCTATTTCTTTATTAATAGAAAAAGCAGTCAAGTCTTCCGCATGATGCTGTGAAAATTATGCGTGCAATAATTATCCTTCCCAAGCAGCATGCGTCGTAGACCGTTGGATGGCAACTCAGCATTTGTGCTTTTCTGGAGGAATCTCTTTTTAAAGAGAAAAAAAGTAGATTTTGGATCGAAAATAATGAACTTTACTGATTCGAATATCCTAACAAAGTATCCTACCGACATTCGTGTCATGATAGGTTTTTGTGATTGACTCATGTCTATTAGAACCGGGATCATGGGAGTCCTGCTGGTTGGCTTTCTTTTCCTTCTGTTTTATTAATAGAAAAAAAAAAAGCACGTCAAGTCAAGAAGCACTTGTCTGACCGAAAAATAAATAAAAATCAAGAAGTACTTGCGTCGGATGGTTCCACGTGCCTTCCGCAAAATGCTGCGGAAATTACGCGTACAATGATTATCGTTTGATTTTCTTCTCTATTTCTTTATTAATAAAAAAAGGCAATTCAAGTCAAGTCAAGGTAAGGTCGTGCTCACTTTAAATCAAAACACCTTCCACACGGTTCTACGTTGCTCAGCGTTGATCAAGCACGCATAGTAGAGAGGTTTGCGTATCCAACGTCGGAGGCTGAAGATTGGTGGAGATCACAGCAGTGGGCGAACATATATATTTTCTCTAGACAACACAAATGACTAATCAATTTTTTCCCGTCCCGATTACATTGGTATAGCTGTAATTAAAATGTAATTGTACTGAACTGTGAAGTGTTGTAATCTTTGTGTTTGATAAATATATTTTACAATTGTAACACTTTAAACTGTAGTAACTTTAGATGTATTTTAACTGTGAAGTATTCGCTAAAATACAATATAAAAGCTGCAATGCACATTTTGATAGAGTAGTAGGTAATTATGGACTTTGCACAAATATTCACTAATAATCATATTATATTTTGGTATGAAGAGGGAACCCTAGCTAGGTAGACAAATTTCCTTTATTTCTTTCTAATAATGGAAGGTCAGTTCATTTACTTTAAATATTTTGCCTTTCAAGCTAGTAAAAGTCTAACACCTCACTAATTTCATCATTAGTTGCTACACTTCTCAATCCTCGAGAAACTTTGAGCATGCATGTATCTTTTCTCTCAACAACATAAACAATTTATAAAATTCCCTTTGCCCTGATTACATCCTTGGTTCCAATTTTTTTTTTTTTTTCGGGAGGGATTTATCCATTGATCACATGCACTAATTAGTAAAAGCACCATTAGGAGAAAAAAATGAACTTTATAACAAAGAAATTGCATTTCATATTCTTCCCTAAACTTTATTTTGCTTTCTCTTTGCTATTTGATCTTTTTTATATGCATATACTTGCTTATTTTTTCCATAATGAAACACATAACCGGTAAAATGTCATACTTGTGAACTACAATATCCACTATTTTATCACTTTTTTTTTTTCCATTTGTAATTTGAGGCAGTACATAAAGATGCTAACAAAATAGATTCTACATAGGATACAAACAAAAAAAAAAATTAAAACAATTGGTTATGATGCAATATTATATAGCAAAATAATTGGTCTAGGTCATGATTTTGTAGTATAGTTGGTTCATAATATCCAATCACCGATGATAAACAACTATAACAAGTATGAGTTGTTCTTTTCCATTTTTTTTTAATATGAGGATTTATTTTTATGGGATCATGAATATTAAGAGAGAGAACAGCTCTTACATTCCAACAAAGCAGAATGGCTAAAATGTTGTACAATACCTTAAGATCGCTTCATTTGCAGTACCTTCTTTATTAAAGATATATACACATAATAATGGCTAAGATATTTAGTGTAATACTCAAATGTAAAATTGTTTAAGTGATTATAATAACAATGACAGTAACAAATACCCTATCTAATAAATGAATGAGCGATAAAAAAACAACAAAACCCAACAAGCGCTCAAGTGTTTCGGAATATTATTGCAAATGTATCAATCCATGAAGCCGTTGCCAGAAGAGACGAAGGAAAACGAAAGCCCCATGGGCACTCCAGTATCAGTAAAAGATAGTTTCCACGCCCCGATTTTATAATCAAGTCATGCTGGCACGTGCATAGGTTCCCCACACCTTCCGTATAATGCCACGGAAATTACTTATTAGCAAACAACATTTTCTTTCATTTTAACGGAGCGCATAACCAGTACACTGTCGTCCTCATGAACTACATTGTCCACCACATTAACATGTCTTATTTTGTGTTTTGTAAATTGAGGTAGTGTATTAAACATCTTAACAAATGTTATTCTACTTAGGAAACAAACAGTAACCATTTGGTATAGTTAGTTCATACTATGACAATGTAATTAGTCAAGGTTGTGACATTGTAGTTTACTTAGTTTATACTATCCAATCACTAATGACAGTGACCTATAACAGTATTGCTCGTTAACTTTCTTTTCTATGTTTTATTATTAATTAAAAATGCAAGTCTAGTCAAGTGTGTTGGATCTCGAATTTCAATAAAAGCTTCACATGCACTTGCTCGAAGCTTCAGATCTATGGATTTCATTGATCACGTGTTGTTGCACAATGTCAATCGCAAATGTTGGATTATTTAAGGTTTGTGCCGAGATAGTGTGGTATTAACATGTATTCCCAAATATGAACCCAAGATTCCAACAACTTAGGAGGGGCCAACTACATGGCCTTGGGAGCCTGTGAAAAGGAAAAAGAAGGTTAATTAAAATTATCTTGTTTATGTCGTGAGATGAATTTAACGTAATGTAAAAACTTGATTAGTTGTTGATTGTGCAAATAAGATTGTCATAATCGTCCAACTTGCTCAAGCAAGGACCAAAAAATCTTCCCATAGTTACTATAAATCAATTTTTAATTATCTCTATAATCTAATATCCATATAGTAGATTCTTCAGAATTGTTACTATAATAAATGTGCTAATATACTCGTAACTCCATTCAAACTAGGATATGGAGTCCCATCCGATTCCCATCTTTAGTAAAATTTTCACGTCTAATTTTCAAAGGCCATTAAACAGTAGAAAAGAGGTGGCTCTACGTACAAATTTAAGGGTTTGTATTCTGATTTTCTGATAAAATAGGTATCTTCTTCAAAAGTATATGCCAATAAGTATATCATTATCATTAAAGGCTCTCGTAATCTAATTTATTTATTTATTAAAATTAGTTGGTAGAGAATACGCACCTTCCGCATTATGCCGCGGAAGTGATAATCCAGGGAGTGATGTTTTCGTGATTGACTCGTGTACATTGGCACCGGAAGCACGGGAGTTTGCTATGCTGGTTAGTTTTCTTTTCTATTTCTCTTATTAACAAGAAAAAAGCAAAGTCAAGTCAAGAAGCACTGCCATGGGATTGTTCCACGCACCTCCTGCAAATTTCTCGTGCGTGCATCGATTGCCCGCGTGGAAATTAGTTTTGGTGAGAATTGATAGTCGGTTTTCATTTCTATTTCTTTATTAGAAGAAAAAGCAAGTCAAGTCAAAAAGCATAGGATGGTCTCTGCACCTTCTGCAAAATACAGTGGAAATCACGCGGGCAACAATTGCCCTTCGATTTTCTTTTCTACTCCTCTTATCGATAGAAAAGCAAAGTCAAGTCAAGCCAAGTCGAATCGAATTAAGGTCTTGCTCACTTTGGATAAATAAAATATTTAGATATAAAATATCATTAATAATAAAAATATTTTTATTAATTAATTAATTTTTAAAATATTTTCATGAAAATATTTTTTTTTCGTTGGATTCCCCCGGCGTCCGTTGCTTCATTAAGTCAATTATAATTTATATTTAAATATTTTCGTAGATGATAAATATTTTCTTTATTTATTAATTTTAGTAAGCAACATAAACAATTATTTTTAAAAGAATATTTTTCGAATTATTTATTTTTTGTGAACAAACACACACTAAAAACTCCAAATGAACATTAGATTGGTGTGATGAATTATAATGCTAAATCCTCGAAGTTGCCATATCAAGTACTTATCAAAGAAACTTGAAAAAATCTACCCACACTAATATGAACTACACAAACTAGTGGACTAGTGCGAAACATGTAAGATGGACCAAAGATAAGGATGGAATCTTGAACACCCAATGAAACGAGAGACACAAATATCACAAGATAAGGCTCAAAATTCATTAATAATATGTTTTTTGATGTGTTTAGGCTGTTGACTGATCATGTCTTTCGTCCTCATAGGATGCGTAGAAATCTAATATCCTAATATATTATGCAGGTGCGTTTCAAATGTTGTGGTCTTCATATATGCAAACATTTTTTTTTTTTAATAAGGTAATTTGTCTTTACCTTAACGTGAGTGAAAATCCATCACTGATCTCACCAAACACTTTGCATGATCAATGGGTCAATTGAGCCTAGAAATCCTTGCCCAACATCGATCATGATTAAAGAATGGGAAATACTACCAAAAATGCTAAGATACCACGGATCTGTTTAGAGGGAATTTATCTTTTGTTTTTTCATTCATGTTCTTTAATTTTTGCCACACTCTCAATTTGACATTCCTTAATCACATGCAATTTAAATATTTTCACTCACATTAAGGACCCAATTGCACTATCATTTGAATTATTTTTAAAAATGATTATTTATATCATTTAAAATAATTAATTAATGAAAATATTTTACTTATCAATGATAATTTATATTTATATATTTTTCTTTTTTTCAAAGCGAGCAAGACTTTCAACACTTCACTTGACTTGTCTTGCCTTTTCTATCAATAAGAGAAATAGAAAAGAAAACCAAAGGGCCATCATTAATTTTCACTGCATTTTGAGAAGGTACTAGGGACCACTTCTTGACTTGACTTACTTTTTCTGCTATAAAGGAAATAGAAATGAAAACCAACGATCAAATCTCCACTGTCTAATTTCCACGGGGCAATCACTGCACGCGTGATTTCCACAGCAGTTTGTAGAAGGTGGATGGAGCCATCCTGTGCTGGTGGTTCTTGACTTGACTTTGCTTTTTTCTGTTAATAAGAAAAATAGAAAAGAAAACTAACCAGCATACTCCTAGTGTGGCACTATTGTACACGAGTCAATCAAAAAAACATCCGCTCGTTGGATTATTATTTCCGCCGTATTACGAGGAAGGTGCATATTCTCCACCAATTAAATTTAATAAATAAATAAAAAGAAAATAGATTGCGATAGCTTTGACGATGGGTTGCACCGAAAAGGGGAATTAGAAAATTTTCCTTTTTTGTTTTTTTTTTTGGTAAGGTATTTTCCTTTTTTGTTTCATCAATCTTTATTTTACAAAAATAAATTACTAACTCATTCACATATATTTTCAGATGATGAGGAAACCCTACCAATTTCCATTATTCATTCAAATAATGGAAGTTTCGTTCATTTCCTCTGGATATTTTGCCTCCCAAGCAAGTAAAAATCCAAGACCTCACTAATTTCATCATTTCTTGCTACACTTCTTAATCCTCAAAAGAGTCTGAACTAATATTTATCATTTGTGTAGACAACTTAAATAAGTGACAACTTTTCTCCTCCTAGATATCTAGGATTTCAAATTCTTTTTTTTCCTCAGGGAGGGATTCACCCATCAACCACGACCACAAATTATTAGAAGCATCATTAGGAAAAATAAATGTGCTCCACCACGCGAGAAAGTTGCATTCCATATTCTTCCCTAAAATATATTTTGTTTTCTCTTTCACAATGTAATTATTTTTATTATATGCATCATCTTGTTTATTTTTTTTCCATAACAAAACACGTAATCGGTACAATGTCATCATCATTAATTACAATGTCCATCATATCATAATGTCTTATTATGTTTTTTTTTTCATTTGTAAATTGAGGTAGTGTATTGATCATCATTTGGTTATGATAATATATTTTAATAGTGTGATTGGTCAAGGTTGTGATATTGTAGTATAGTTAGTTCATATTATCCAATCGCTAATGATAGAGACCTATAACAAGTATTGCTCATTAATTTTCTTTTCTATATTTTGTTATTGATAGAAAATGCAAGTCCAGTCAAGTGAGCTAGATCTCAAATTTCCATCGAAGCATCACTTGCATTTGCTTGAAGCTTTAGCTCTATGGATTTCATTGTTTGCATGTTGTCGCAAGATGTCAATCACAAAGTTTGGATTAATTAAGGTTTGTAAAGAGATGGTTCGACATTAACATGTATTTCCAAATATGAACCCAAGATTCCACCAACTCAGGTGGGGCCAACTACAAAGCCTTGGTGAGTCCATGAAAAGGAAAAAGAACGGTTGATCAAAATCATATTGTTTACGTTGTAAGATGGATTTAATATAATGTGGTAACTCGATTAGTTATTGATTATGCAAACAAGATTGTCATAATTGTCCAACTTGCCCAAGTAAGGACAAATAAATTTTCCCATATTTATTTTCAATTCATTTTTAATTGTCTCGATAATCAAATATCCATAAATTGTAGATTCTTCACAATTGTTACTAGATTAAATGTGCTAATATGCTCATAGCTCCATTCGAACTAGGACATAGAGTTTCGCCTGATTCCTGTCTTTAGTAAAATTTCCACATCTAGTCTTTGATGGGCATTAAACAGCAGTAACAAGGTAGCTCTATGCACGAATTTGATGGTTGTATTATAATTTTATGACAAAATAGGTCTCTTCTTCAAAATTATATGTCAATATGCATACCATCATCAATAAATGCTATTGCAATCTACTTTTTTTTTTTTTTTTTATTAAAATTAGTTGGCGGAGAATACGCACCTTCCCATAATGCCGTGGAAATAATAATGCAACGAGCGATGTTTTTATGATTGACTTGTGTATATTAGCATCGGGAGCATGTGAGCATTGCTATGTTGGTTAGTTTTCTTTTCTATTTCTCTTATTAATTGGAAAAAAGCAAAGTCAAGTGAAAAGGCACCAGTATTGGATGGCTTCATGCACCTTTTGCAAATTGCTGTGGAAATTACGCGTGCATTGATTGCCCTGTGGAAATTGGATGGTGGAGAATTGATCGTTGGTTTTCATTTCTATTTCCTTTGTTAGTAGAAAAAGCAAGTCGAGCGGTACCTTCTGCAAAATGCAGTGGAAATTACGCGGGTAATGATTGCCCTTTGGTTTTCTTTCATGTTTCTCTTATTGATAGAAAAAGGCAAGGCAAGTCAAGTAAAATGCTGCTGATTAGTGGAGATCACTGCAGTGGACGAACATTCATCTTTCCTCTGGACAGCGTGTGGAGGGATTTATGGATCGAGCACGCCCACTAATTACTAAAAGCACTGTCAGAATAAAAGAAATACAGTTTAAGATGTGAAAAAAAAATTGCATTTCATATTCTTTCCCAAAAATTTAATTTGTTTTATCATTGCTATTTAACCTTTGTTACATGCATATACTTATTTATTTCTTACATAAGGATACATGTGACCAACAAACTGTTGTCCTCGGGAATTACAATGTCCACTATATTACCATGTCTCATTTTTTTTTTTTTTCATTTGTACTTTTAGATAGTACATTAAACATGTTAACAAAAATAAATTCTACTCAAGAAACAAAACAAAAAGATAGTGGTTACGATGCAATCTCATATAACAATATAATTGGTCTAAGTCATCATATTGTCATTTAGTTGGTTCATAATATCCAATCATCAATCACAAACAATTTTGGTTAGTTTTCTTTCTTTCTTTCTTTCTTTTTATTAATAGAAAAGCAAGTCCAGTCAAGCCTACCGAATCTCAAATTTCAATCAAAGCTTCACTTGCACTTGCTAGAAATTTTAAAATCTATGGATTTCATTGTTCACGGGTTATCATAGGATGCCAATCATAAGGTTTGGATTATTAATGTAAGGCGGCAACTCAATTAGTTGGTAATTGTGCAATCGTCATGATCATTCAACTTGTCAAAGTAAGGACAAACAAATCTTCCCATATATACTATCAATCGATTTTTAATTGTCTCAATAATGCAATATCCATATATTATAGATTCTCTAGACTTGTTAATAGATCAATGTGCTAAGATACTCGTATCTCCTTTCAAATTTGGTATAAAGGTCTCACTCAATTCCAATCTTTGATAAAATGTTTGCATCAAATCTTCCACCGACCTTAAACGACATGTAACGAAGTGACTATATGCATGAATTTCGTGGTCATCCTCTAATTTTCTAATAAAATAGGTTTCCTCTTCAAACTATATGTCAATGCACATGCCATGATCGTCAGGAGTTAATGTGCGCGAGCAAGGGACCTTCGTGATATTATGATTTTGACCATGCACATCAGCATCCAGCAAATATATATATATAGAGAGAGAAGGGGTTATCGTAATCTACTTTGATTAAATTAGTTGGTGGAGAATGTGCTTACCGACTCGGAATATTGGAATTGATCGTCGGTTTTCGTTTTTATTTCTTTCTTAATAGTAAAAGTAAATCAAGTCAAAAAGCACATGCAACTTCATAAAGCCCGTGTGCAATAATTGTCCTTTCCCTGCATGTCTTGGATTGATGGATGGCAACTCAGCATTATGTCCTTTTTTTTTGGAGGAATCTCTTTTGAAAGAGAAAAGAGAGTAGATTTTGGATTGAAATTAATGACTTTCCTGATTCGAATATCTTAATAAAGTGTCCTCCTACTGACATATGTCATGATATGCTTTTGTGATTGACTCATGTCTATCAGCACTGGGAGCATGGGAGTCCTGCTAGTTAGTTTTCTTTTCCTTTTTTTTTAATTAATAAAAAAAAAGTCAAGTCAAGAAGCACTTGCATAGGATGGTTCCACGCACCCTGCGCAGAATGCCGCGGAAATTACGTGTGCAACGATTACCCTTTGGTTTTCTTCTCTATTTCTTTATTAATAAAAAAGGCAAGTCAAGCCAAGTCAAGTCATGTCGTGCTCGCTTCGAATCAAAACACCTTCCGCACATACGTTGTTCAGCATTGTTCGAGCACGCATAGTAAAGAGTGTTGCATATCCAACGTCGAAAGTTGAGAATCGGTGGAGATCACAACAATAGTAGGCGAACATATATTTCCTCTAGACATCATAAATGACTATAAATTTTTTTCCCATTCCGATTACATCGATATAGGTGTAATTGAAACATAATCATATTTTATTGTGAAGTGTTTTAATATTTGTGTGATAAAACATATTTTATGATTGTAACACCTAAAACCGTTATAAGTTTGGAAATGCTGCAACTATGAAGTATTCGCTAAAACATATTATAAAAGTTGCAATACACATTTTCATAGAGTATGAGGTCATCATGGACTTTGCACAAATAGTCACTGATGATCATATTATGATGAGGAAACCCTAGCTAGGTAGACAAATTTCCATTATTTCTTTTTAATAATGGAAGGTTGGTTCATTTAGTGTACATATTTTTCCTTCCAAGCCGGTAAAAGTTTAGGACCTCACTAATTTCATCATTTGCTCTACACTTTTTGATCCTCGAGAAATTTTGAGCGTGCATATATCTTTACTCTCGACAATATAAATGATTTATAAATTTTCTTTAGCCTTGGTTACATCCTAGATTCCAATTTTTTTCAGGGATGGTTTCATCCATTGAGCACACGCACTAATTAGTAAAATCACCATTAGGAGACAAAAAATGAACTTTATGATGTGAAAAAAAATTGCATTTCATATTATTCCCTAAACTTTAATTTGCTTTCTCCTTGCTATTTAATCTTTATTTTATGCAGATACTTGCTTATTTCTTCCACAAGGAGACACGTAATTAGTAAACTATCATACTTGTGAACTACAATATCCACTATTTTGTCATATCTCTCTTTTTTTTTTTTTTTTTTTTTTTACATTTTTAATATAAGGTAGTACATTAAACATGCTAACAAAATAGTTTCTACATAGGAACCAAAAAAATAAAAAAAAACAATGGTTATGATGCAATATTATATAGCAATATAATTGGTCTAAGTCGTGATATTGTAGTATAGTTGGTTCATAATATCCAATCACTAATGACAAACAGCTATAATGAGTATGAGTTGTTCTTCTCCATTTTTTTCATTAATATGAGGAGGATTTATATTTGTTTGATCATGAATATTAAGTGAGAGAACAGCTCTTATATTCCAACAAAGCAAAATGGCTAGAAAGTCGTACAATACCTTAAGATTGCTTCATTTGCAGTACCTTCTTTATATATATATATATATATACACATACTAATGGCTAAGATTTTAAGTGTAATACTCAAATATAACCTTGTTTAAGTGATTATGATAACAAAGACAGTGACAAATACCCTATCCAATAAATAAATGACCTATAAAAAACGACAAAAGCCGACAAGCGCTCGAGTGTTGTCAGAATATTATTGCAAATATAACAATCCATGAAGCCATCGCCAAAAGAGACTGAAAGAAACGAAAGCCACATGTGTGCTCCACCATCGGTAAGAAATAGTTTCCATGACCCCATTTTATAATCAAGTCGTGCTGGCACGTGCATAGGTTCCCCGCGCCTCCCGCGTTATGCCGCGGAGATAATCAAACAACATTTTTTTTTTTTTTTCATTTTGAGTACTTAAAATGGTCCATATGTGAAATTCAGTACTCAAAATTTTCAGTAATTATTTTTCAGTTTTATCTAAATGGGCACGTACTCGTAGCTTATTTTTCACAAATGAATTAAGTTCAGCATTGGCCAAAAAAAAAAAAAAAAAGTTGAGTCAAGTTGGAAATCGAGTTATAGCACGTAAGGTTCGACTTGAAATCACCGGTGTAATCGTTCACTTTTGCTATTAGAGTAAATGTTGAATATCTTTGAGATCTTTACAATTTATTTGGCTTGACTTCTAGCCTTTTCTTAACAACGAAGCACAAATCAAGTACGTAAATCCGCATGTCAATAAATTTTCCACTAATGCAAAGTATTGGGCAAGACACAAGTCTCCAAATACGAAAGGGGTTATGGTTACAAATACGAGGAACCAACACATAGCATGCTTATGGCGCATTTGGTATTGATTTTGTTTAGGAGAACAATTTTTTATTAGAAATAATTTTTTTTTTTTATTTTGTTCCTATGAATAATTTTTGAGTAAAAGAACACATTTGGTAACTCCACAAAAGTTCTATTCTCATGATAGAAATTGTTTTGTTTCTTTTAATTTTTTAGTATTTTTATTATATTTTCTTATTTTTCTCTTCTCCTTCCTCCTTTTTTGTGGCCGATTGCTAGCCTAGCAAGCCGGCGATCAAATGGGTGAGGTCCGATGAGCCGTAGCCTTACCAGGCCACCGACGAGCCTCAACCTCACCCAACAAGTTGCCAGCCATGGCGGTGGTCGGCGATCAAAGGAAGGAGAATGGAAAAGAAAAAAGAAAAAAGAGAAAAGAGAAGAAAATATAATAAAAGTATTAAAAATTAAAATAAATTTTGTGGAGTTACCAAACGTTTTTTTGTTCAGAAATAATTTCAAAAAATAATTAAAAAAACTATTTTTGATAAAAAATTATTATTTAGAACTAATATGTCCTAATTTTTACTTTCTATTCCCTTGCGACTCTCACAATCGAACTTTTGCTTAACAAAAATTATTTAAAAGATTCAAAATATGCATATATAGATAATTATACAATTACGTTTGTAATTTAACTTAAAGAATGTGCATATTTTTAATTTTTTAAATGTAAAACATCAATTGTATTTTTAAGTGCAACCTAAATTTTTATCAAAGGGCCGCACACGAAAATTTTCTTTTATTTTGAAAAAGGTAATACACCTCATTAGTAATTAGAGAAAAAGGCCAAAATATGGAGCCGCCTCGGTTGGCGCTGTCGAGGAGCGTTGCATGGTCCCCGTCTCCTTTTTCTTTTTTTCTTTTTTTTTGGTCGGTCCCCGTCTCCTTTTTCAAAAGCCAAAAGAAATCGCTCCGAAAGTGCCAACCCCCAGGTCGCCTCGGTCGGGGAGAACACGGGAACTTGCTCGGACCGTGCGCCACGTGAGCTCGAGGGGGCAATTCGGTACATTCCTCTTTTTTTTTTTCATCAATTCGGCACATTTGGAGTGGCCGAAGATATCCTCGAGATGCGAGGCGGGGGCCACACGTGGGCTTCGGTTTCTGAGCAGCTGACCCTCGTAGCTGTCAAGCAAAGTAGAGAGGAGGAGCGCTGTGGGTCCGCTTGAAGAGACAACTTAAGGCAGAATCCACGAAGCAAATGTCCTGCTTTGTCTTCGTGGATAAAAGGGTCTGGGACGGTTGGACGGCAATAACTCAGCATCGTTCGAGCAAGCGCGGGAGAGCGTGTTGAGTGTAGTTAATCCGAGGTCGAAGGCTGAGAACCGGCAGAGATCACGGCAGTGGGTGGATTGTGTTGTTTGAACACTTCTCAGGTAATCGATTGCTCCATTTTCCTTTGATGAGTTTCGATTTGAGTTCTTAGAGACACCTCTGCATTCCGAGATCTGGACTGTGAAATCTACCTTTTTTTTCAAGACTCTGCTCGATCAATCTCCTTTTTGGTCAATTAGACTTCATTTTTGTTTGAATGTAGTTACGAAATGAGCCTTGACAGAGATTTCAGCAATTCCCAGATATGGGATTCCATATATTCTCATCTCAGTTTCTTGCTTTCCTTTGAGGCTCTACTCCATCAATCTCTTTTACTGCCTTTGTAGGTGATTACGAAGGCGGAGCCTAAAAGATTCGATATGTGGGGCGTCTTCCTCGAGCTCTTTTATTGCCTTTGTAGGCTATGCTCCTCCAATGCTCTCGAGATGGAAAGAAATGAATCCACTCATTTAGAAGATCCGAATTCCAGGGCTTCTTCCTCATCGTCCTATCCACTTGTAGGTGATTATGAAGGCGGAACCAAAAAGATAGAAGGAAATGATTATGAAGTGTTCTTGAGCTTTAGAGGGAGGGACACTCGCAAAGGTTTCACTGATTATCTCTACACCAGCCTTGTCGATGCAAGAATTCATGTGTTCAGAGATGACAATGAGCTCCGTGTTGGTGAGGAGATTGGACCAGAACTTCTCCGCAGTATTACACAATCTAAGATCTCCATCCCGATTATCTCAAAAGGATTACGCTTCTAGCAAATGGTGCCTTCGCGAGCTGGCTCATATATTGAAATGCAAAAGAGACAGAGGGCAAATAGTGTTGCCCATATTTTACAAAGTGGAACCCTCGCAAAAATGCGGCATCCTAGTGGTAGATTGAGAGATGCTGTCAATGCGCAACAAAAGAATATGGACGAAATGATGGAATGGGAAGAAGCGCTCAAAGAAGTCACTTCCTTGAAAGGATTGGAATCAGAGAAAATCCATAACGGGTACATTACTCTCCACCACAACATTGTTTACTTTCTCATAACTAGATCTTAATTGAAAAAGAATATATATATTTTCATCACATGCTGAAATTTTATGGTTATTTGACAGGCATGAAGGAGCATTAGTTAAAACAGTTGTCAGAAAAGTTATGAGTGAGTTAAAAGGATTGTTTTTGCTAAATGTTCCCAAACAATTGGTGGGAATTGATGATCGTGTGGAACATATTATGAGCTACATAGATGCTAATTTTAGTGATACAAATATGATTGGAATTTATGGAATGGGCGGCATCGGTAAGACAACACTTGCTAAGGTGTTATACAACAAGCTTTGTAATCATTATGAGTCTCGTAGCTTTCTGGCAGATATTCGAGAAACATCTAAGGTCAAGGGTCTTAAATGCATACAAAAGCAGCTCATTTTTGACATAAGTGGACACTCATGTGATGTGTCTAATGTCGATCATGGAATCAGTATCCTTAAATCTCGAAGTACAAGTAAGAAAGTACTCATTCTTCTTGATGACTTGGATGATAATACTCACTTGAATGCTTTGATCGAAGATGGTAGTTGGTTTAAAGCTGGAAGTATAGTCATAATCACCACTAGAGACAAGAGTATTCTTGACAAGGCTAGGGTAAGACACAAGTATCAACTCAACAAGTTGCTTTTGGATCAATCATTGGTTTTATTTAGTAGACATGCATTTAGAAAGGATTCTCCTCCGAGTGATTATGGGGTTATCTCTCGTGATATCGTATCTACTACTGGGGGGCTTCCTTTAGCTCTTGAAGTTATTGGTTCATTCTTATGTGGAAAGACAAAAGAAGCATGGAAAGCTACATCAAAAAAATTAGAGAAAGTGCTTGATAAGAAAGTGCAAGACAAGTTGAGAATAAGTTACGATGCATTAGATTTTGAGGACAACAGATTTTTTTGGATATTGCATGTTTTTTTATCGGATCATCTAAACAAAATCCGACTTACATGTGGGAAGCCTGTGGTTTTTTCCCGGGGAAGGGGATTGAAGTATTGAGTCTTATGTCCCTAATTAAAATTACCAATGATGGCAAGCTAATGATGCATGATCAGCTAAGAGATCTTGGAAGGGAAATTGTTCGTCTAGAAAATCCAAGGAAGCCTCAAAAGCGCAGCAGATTGTGGGAATATGAGGATGCCAAAGATGTGCTTCTCAGCAACAAGGTAAGAGTTTTTCTCTGCTTGTCTTAATCACCGAATGTGAGTCCATCTTCTCTTTTTGAAATAATAATTATAGTCAATCATGAGTCCCCAAAACTTGCTGCGTCTACTGGCAAAAGAGCTCTTTTAATTAATTGCTCTTCTTGCCGGACTTTAGGACAAAATTGAAGACCAATTTCTTGGTTATTAATGATTGATATTTTTATCTAGTAAAATTGTGATGAGGATAATCTCCTTTTGCTAACTTCAAAGCAAAAACAAAGCTACAAATTAATGTTTCATAGAGCACTTTTAAAGAAAATCGAATATCTATAAATTGTTGGGGCCATGGTTTCCCCACACAGGTTTGATGTTTGGATTCTTATTTTGATTTCTTTTAAGGTCTTTTTTTTTTTTCCTTTTAACAAGTAGTGACTTCCTATGAGTTGTTTGTATGATGAATGAGACCATTCATTAGTGATGATTAGCTATCCCGATTCTTGGATTTTCAAGTTTGGTTAAGTTAAGTATAGATTTGGTCCCCTAAGTATACTATTTGTAAGATTTAATCCCATTTCTATTTTTCGCTCAATATCATTCTCTATCTTTCACAGTTTGTGCAATGGAGTCCTTTGTAGTCAACTGTTAGTGAACATGGTCAATTTGTTGATGTGGCTTTCATATACTATAAATAAATATGGTTATAATTAATATAAATCTTAGTTATAATTAGAAATCTAACATTGATAAGAGTGACCTGGGAAAAAGACATGAATTTTGGGAATAGCTATTACTGCGAGTAAATATTGTAATAGACTATAATAGCCATTACTGTAATGAAACGTGCTCTAATAATCTAAATGTGTTGTAATAATACATTGCTACATAATGTATATGTAACTAAGGCTTAGTATATGTGTACAACTAAACGGTATATATTATGTGGTAAGATCTTTGGTTCAAAATAAGACGTTAGAAAAAAAAGAGAGTAGAAATTTTCCAATAAACAAGATTAATAAAGCCATAAATATTTCACTTATATTTTTAACACTCAAAATACTTTAAGCTTCTGCTTTGCACTCTAATCTCAATATCTCGATCTTCTCTATTAGTCTCAAATTTGACCAATTTGCAAAAATTAGAGGTGGTCAACGACTTGCACTAATGATCTAAACTGCAACACTAAAGACATCTAGAATCAACTTATAGGAAACTCCATCAAATACAAATGGAATGCTCTATCACTTTGATCCATATCTCTCTAGCTCTTCCCGATTTATGTCTCCTGATTGGTTTGAGGAATGAACTGGACATGTGTCAAATGGCTTGATGAAATAATTGGTGACTAATAAAAAATTCCCGTAACACACTCATGCAACTCACCAGCTCACATTCTTCTTCTGATCCATGTTTTTTTTTTTTTCTTTTTTCTCTCTTTTTCAAAGCTCCTCCATAAAAGGTAGTCTAATCATATTGAGTTAATCACAATATTTACATTCTACTTAATCCTCAAAAATATGAGTTATTACCTTACAATAGACTTTTGCTAATATTACAATCTACAACACTTGAAAAATAAAGAATCTAAATATTCTTTTATGCATTATAAAGAAGTTGTCGCCAAAGAAAAAAGCAAAAGATGCTGGATAAAAAAGTGTCATTAAAAAATAAAAATAAAGAAGTGGAAAGACAAATGGAAGTAACTAAGTGGAAAGACAAACGGAAGTAACTAAGGAATACAAATAGATAGTAAAATAATGTATTGAAGAGGACGCACTATGGAAGTTCATTCAATTAGTATATTATAAATAATTTTCAACATAATAAGTGATAATGAGTTATCAAGATAACATAATCACTATTTCATTGCCTATTTACCTATTTTTTTCATATTTTATATATCAATGATATAATAACTGATCAAGATAAAAAATATTCATGATCTTGACAATTTCATGAAGGAATAGTTATTATGATATCTCTGTATACATAGACAAATCTGAAAATTAATTCCCAAGTCACAATTTCCGTGAAAAGTGTATGAAAGAATTTTCAGAGGTGAAATTGTGGATTTGTTTACAACATTATAATATATATTGGCAATGATATGTTTTTAACAATACTTTTATAATTTTATTTGAGAGCTATGTATTCTCAACAAAATATATATTAACAAAGATATGTTCTCAATACCATAATTATAAAATTTTAATGTTGAGGTATTATCTAAACTAAAAATTTTAGCATGATACTTGTTAAACTTGGAAGTTAAATATTTCAACCATACATACATGACCTTTTTTCTTTATATAGAGAATCATCGAGTTTACATTTGAGTGAAAAATAACTTTTTAGTTACAACATTTTTAAATTATTATAAAGAATGATAACTAGTAATAAAAATAAACAATTTCACAACCATATGCTTGCATAGAAGTAATAATTAACATAAGATAATTATTCTTCATGTCCAATCTGTCTCTTAGCAAGATCTTATTAATCTATTGGCAAAATTGATCATAAAATTAGATGACTGTTATTTCTTTGTAACAAAATCAACATGAAATGAAAAGTTAGCATCAAACATATGTAGTAATAAAAAGAGAAGTGAAAATCATTTATATAACTTTTGATATTTTTTCTTCCACATACAATGAAAAACACTTGTTGAAGAAACACATGATAAGAAAGGAATGTGAAAACACGTGCCTACTTCTTGGGATGGAATTCTCGTTTTCATTTTGATATTGAGAAACAAGGTACAAGAGAAAAAGATGGTGATTCTACAATTGGGATTCTTTAGTAGTGATACATGCTTTGATGGTAAATTTGACAGATGCATTTGAAGTTTTGAACCGTAAGAGACATGTTGTTTCACATATAAAGGATATGAGTTAGTTTGATATTTCCCATATAAAGGGCACAGATTTTGAAGTGATGTTTGCATGAAAAGAGGCCTTCTATATTAATTTTGAAAGGATGGGACTTTTGGGAATTTAAAAGGTGCAAATTGTGAAGGGCATGGAGGAGGAAAAGTTTGGGAAAACCCTCTAGAGCTTCACATTTTTACATAGATTACCACAACCTGTAATGTCATGAAGTCAAAAATGAGAAGCTTAAATCATAATAGTATGACAATATGTTTGAAATGAATACATCTTTTCTCATTTACAGTTGGTTCCGATCCATTATTCAAAACTATGATTTATGATGTTACCTAATTGCAGGGCACTAGTAAGATTGAGGCTCTTCATCTTGACTTAATTTATGAGAGAAGAAGCTACACAGCTGAAGTATTTAAAGAGTTGACCAATTTGAGGTTTCTTCGACTAAGCGGTGCAAATCTCACCGGAAATTTTCAGAACTTGTTTCCTCAACTAAGATGGCTTGAGTGGATGGATTATCAATTGGATTTTGAATTGACCAACTTTTACCTGAAGAAATTAGTTGTGCTCGATTTGTCGTGGAGCAAGGCTTCAGAGAACTGGGGAGGATGGAGTCGACTAAAGGTAAAATGTAGAGAAGGCATATTTCTTATAAATAATCACGTGTTGTCGATGGGCCCAATTGCACCAAGTTATCCTTTATTTCTTCTGAAAATATATATTATGGATTTTCCTCTAAGCATAAGAGGAATTTATAGGCACTTAAATATGTCAAAAGCTTCTGCCCCTTAATATTTTAACAAACTAGTCATGCTTAACGTCAAACCTACTAATAAAAATTTTTTAATTGTATTAATTAACATCTATCAAAAATATAATTACAATATGATGCCCAAGTTACTTTTAATCTAAATGGTATATGGTTTCTAGTTAATTTCTCCCCCATGCAAAAGTATGTCTTTTTAACAATTCTTGTTGTATGTATATGGATCTTCTTTCATGGAGAAACAAAAACCCTCATAGTGACTTGTGTTTTACATTCATACTAAAATTATAAATTCATTGTTTCTTTTAGAGTAATGGAAATAATTTGTGAGCTTCTCTGACTTGTTGCTCACAATATTTATTTATTATTATTGTTGATTGTTGAAGTCACCGTACAACACATTTATAAAGTAGGAATGTCATATGAGTAATACAACACTTTTATTTTTTATTTTTATGTCTTGTACATATAGCATTTAAAAATTGTTTTTCATAATTAAAGTAGCCATTTCTCTTTAATTTCATACTAATTGAAGGAAAACATGGCACCAAATGAATGCATCTCATTTCTTCCATTTGACTTTGTCATCTGTAATTTGATAATAAAATTTGGGTATCTCTATTCAATAAATAACAACATAGTCATAACTTCAAAAAACTAAATATGATATTTTCTATGAAATTTTATTTGCCAAAAATTGTAGTTAGCACTTATATATCTCTAATGTTCTCTTTGCAATGATATGCTTAAAAACATTTATATGTTGGCTTAGCAAATACATTATCGAAAAGAAACATTTAAAATTAAATAAGATAGCTATGGAGGAGTAGGGAGCATGGGTATGTTTTTTCGTCCAATCTCAAAGTGGTATCCTTTCTTTCTTTCAGATGGCAACCGAGCTCAAAGTTCTTGACCTTTCAAGATGTGATTTGAGAACAACTCCCGACTTGTCTACTTTGGAGAGTTTGGAGATTTTAATACTTGAATCTTGTCATGGTTTAGAAGAGATTCATCCTTCTATCGAGGACATCAAGACCCTCATCTCCTTGAATGTCAGTTATTGTCGGGAATTGAAGGAGCTACCACTAGGAGTAGGTAGAATGAAAAAATTGAGGAAGCTTCTCATAATGGTACTAGTATACAGAGATTCCTATTTCAAGAGGTTGTTTGATGAAAGTTGGAGACTCTAAATGCCTCAAATTGTAGACTACTTGCTCAACTTCCAAAATCCTTAGGCTCCCTTACGATGTTAACTCAACTAGACCTAGAAAAACAAAAATTGAAGAATTACCCGAATCCATTGGATCATTAAAGAAGCTCCAGACTCTAGATGCCCGTTTTTGTGTATCGTTAACCCGCATACCTAACTCTATAGGCAATTTAGCATCTTTGTCTCACCTTAACTTGGAAAATTGCCAAAAACTTGCTCAACTTCCAAACTCCATAAGCTCCCTCGTGTCTCTATCATGGTTGTCATTGTCAAGATGCTGCTCATTGAGACAAATCCCAGACTTGATCGGAAAGTTGACATCATTGACCGAGCTATATTTGAGATCTATGGATATTGAAGAATTACCTAAATCCATTGGATTTCTAAAGAAGCTCGAGATTCTAAATGCCTCTTATTGTGCATCGTTAGCTCGCATACCTAACTCAATAGGCGATTTAGCATCTCTGTCTCGCCTTGACCTGAGAAATTGCAATAAACTTACTCAACTTCCAGACTCCATAGGCTCTCTCGATCACAAGGTTGACATCATTGATCGAGCTGACATAATATTTGAATTCAACGGCCATTGAAGAATTACCCGAATTCATTGGTTCTTTGAAGGAGCTTGAGATTTTAGAAGTTTCTATTGTGCATCGTTAGCTCACATACCCAACTCAATAGGCAATTTAGCATCTTCTCGCCTTGCCTTGTTATGAATGAATGCAAAAAAACTTGCTCAACTTGAATGTTGCTCGACAACAAGGTTGACATCATTGACCGAGCTACATTTGAAATCTACGGCCATTGAAGAATTACCCGAATTCATTGGTTCTTTAAAGAAGCTCAAGACTTTAGATCTTTCTTATTGTGCATCGTTAGCCCACATACCCAACTCAATAGGCGATTTATCATCTCTATCTCGCCTTTACCTGAAAATGAATGCAAAAACTTACTCAACTTCCAGCTCCAACTCTCTCGTGTCTCTATCATGGTTGTCATTGTCGGAATGTTAACAAATCATTGATCGGAAAGTTGACATCATTGACTGAGCTATATTTGAATTCTACGGCCATTGAAGAATTACCCGAATTCATTGGTTCTTTGAAGGAGCTTGAGATTTTACAAGTTTCTAATTGTGCATCGTTAGCCCACATACCCAACTCAATAGGCGATTTAGCATCTCTGTCTCGCCTTGTTATGAATGAATGCAAAAACTTAGGCTCTCTCGTGTCTCTTCTATTGACTCGAGACCACAAGGTTGACATCATTGACCAGCTACATTTGAAATCTACGGCCTTTGAAGAATTACCCGAATCCATTGGTTCTTTAAAGGGGGTAAGATTTTAGATCTTTCTTATTGTGCATCGTTAGCCCACATACCTAACTCAATAGGCGATTTATCATCTCTATCTCGCCTTTACCTGAACGAATGCAAAAAACTTACTCAACTTCCGACTCCATAGGCTCTCTCGATCACAATGGTTGACATCATTGACTCTTATTGTGCAAATATATATGAATTCAACGAAATTTTAATCTACAGCCATTGAAGAATTACCCGAATTCATTGGTTCGTTGAAGGAGCTTGAGATTTTACAACTTTCTAATTGTTCATCGTTAGCCCACATACCCAACTCAATAGGCGATTTAGCATCTCTGTCTTGCCTTGTTATGAATGAATGCAAAAACTTGCTCAACTTCCAGACTCGACAACAAGGTTGACATCATTGACTGAGCTACACTAGAAATCTACGGCCATTGAAGAATTACCCGAATTCATTAGTTCTTTAAAGGGGGTATGGATTTTAGATCGTTCCTATTGTGCATCGTTAGCCCACATACCAAACTCAATGGGTGATTTATGATCACTATCTCGCCTTTACCTGAATGAATGCAAAAAACTTGCTCAACTTCCAGACTCGATCACAAAGTTAACATCATTGACTGAGCTATATTTGAATTCTACGGCCATTGAAGAATTACTCGAATCATTGGTTCTTTGAACGAGCTTGAGATTTTACAAGTTTCTTATTGTGCATCGTTAGCCCACATACCAAACTCAATAGGCGATTTATCATCTCCATCTCGCCTTTACCTGAATGAATGCAAAAAACTTGCTCAACTTTCAGACTCGACCACAAGGTTGACATCATTGACCGAGCTACATTTGAAATCTAAGGCCATTGAGGAATTACCCGAATTAATTGGTTCTTTAAAGGGGGTATGGATTTTAGATCGTTCTTATTGTGCATCGTTAACCCACATACCCAACTCAATAGGCGATTTATCATCTCTATCTCGCCTTTACCTGAATGAATGCAAAAAACTTGCTCAACTTCCAGACTCGATCACAAGGTTGACATCATTGACTAAGCTATATATGAATTCAACGGCCATTGAAGAATTACCCGAATTCATTGGTTCGTTGAAGGAGCTTGAGATTTTACAACTTTCTAATTGTTCATCGTTAGCCTACATACCCAACTCAATAGGCAATTTAGCATCTCTGTCTTGCCTTGTTATGAATGAATGCAAAAACTTGCTCAACTTCCGGACACTCTCACAACAAGGTTGACATCATTGACTCAGCTACACTTGAAATCTACGGCCATTGAAGAATTACCCGAATTCATTAGTTCTTTAAAGGGGGTATGGATTTTAGATCTTTCTTATTGTGCATCGTTAGCCCACATACCAAACTCAATAGGCGATTTATCATCTCTATCTCGCCTTCACCTGAATGAATGCAAAAACTTGCTCAACTTCCAGACTCGATCACAACGTTGACATCATTGACTGAGCTATATTTGAATTCAACGGCCATTGAAGAATTACCCGAATTCATTGCTTTGTCGAAAGAGCTTGAGACTTTACAAGTTTTTAATTGTGCATCGTTAGCCCACATACCCAACGCAATAGGTGATTTAGCATCTCTGTCTCGCCTTGTTATGAATGAATGCAAAAAGCTTGCTCAACTTCCAAACTCGACCACAAGGTTGACATCATTGACTGAGCTACATTTGAAATCTACGGCCATTGAAGAATTACCCGAATTCATTGGTTCTTTAAAGAGGGTATGGATTTTAGATCTTTCTTATTGTGCATCGTTAGCCCACATACCAAACTCAATAGGCGATTTAGCATCTCTGTCTCGCCTTGTTATGAATGAATGCAAAAATCTTACGCAACTTCTAGACTCGATCACAAGGTTGACATCATTGACTGAGCTACATTTGAAATCTACGGCCATTGAAGAATTACACGAATTCATTGGTTCTTTAAAGGGGGTATGGATTTTAGATCTTTCTTATTGTGCATCCTTAGCCCACATACCCAACACAATAGACGATTTATCATCTCTATCTCGCCTTTACTTGAATGAATGCAAAAAACTTGCTCAACTTCCAGACTCGATCACAAGGTCGACATCATTGACTGAGCTACATTTGAAATCTACGGCCATTGAAGAATTACACGAATTCATTGGTTCGTTGAAGGAGCTTGAGATTTTACAAGTTTTTAATTGTGCATCGTTAGCCCACATACCCAACTCAATAGGCGATTTAGCATCTTTGTCTTGCCTTGTTATGAAAGAATGAAAAAAACTTGCTCAACTTCCAAACTCGACCACAAGGTTGACATCATTGACTGAGCTACATTTGAAATCTACGGCCTTTGAAGAATTACCCGAATTCATTGGTTCTTTAAAGGGGGTATGGATTTTAGATCTTTCTTATTGTGCATCGTTAGCCCACATACTAAACTCAATAGGCGATTTATCATCTCTATCTCGCCTTTACCTGAATGAATGCAAAAAACTTGCTCAACTTCCAGACTCGATCACAAAGTTGACATCATTGACTGAGCTATATTTGAATTCTATGGCCATTGAAGAATTACCCGAATCATTGGTTCTTTTAAGGAGCTTGAGATTTTACAAGTTTCTAATTGTGCATCGTTAGCCCACATACCAAACTCAATAGGCGATTTAGCATCTCTGTCTCGCCTTGTTATGAATGAATGCAAAAAACTTACTCAACTTCTAGACTCGACCACAAGGTTGACATCATTGACTGAGCTACATTTTAAATCTACGGCCTTTGAAGAATTGCCCGAATTCATTGGTTCTTTAAAGGGGGTATGGATTTTAGAACGTTCTTATTGTGCATCGTTAGCCCACATACCAAACTCAATAGGCGATTTATCATCTCTATCTCGCCTTTACCTGAATGAATGCAAAAAAATTGCTCAACTTCCCGACTCGATCACAACGTTGACATCATTGACTGAGCTATATTTGAATTCTACGGCCATTGAAGAATTACCCGAATTCATTGCTTCGTCGAAAAAGCTTGAGATTTTACCAGTTTTTAATTGTGCATCGTTAGCCCACAAACCCAACGCAATAGGTGATTTAGCATCTCTGTCTCGCCTTGCTATGAATGAATGCAAAAAACTTGCTCAACTTCCAAACTCAACCACAAGGTTGACATCATTGACTGAGCTACATTTGAAATCTACGACATTTGAAGAATTACCCGAATTCATTGGTTCTTTAAAGAGGGTATGGATTTTAGATCTTTCTTATTGTGCATCGTTAGCCCACATACCCAACTCAATATGCGATTTATCATCTCTATCTCACCTTTACCTAAATGAATGCAAAAATCTTTCTCAACTACCAGACCCGATCACAAGGTTGGTATCATTGACCGAGCTATATTTGAATTCAACAGCCATTGAAGAATTACCCAAATTCATTGGTTCTTTGAAGGAGCTTGAGATTTTAGAAGTTTCTAATTATGCATCGTTAGCTCACATACCCAACTCAATAGGCGATTTAGGATCTCTGTCTTGCCTTGTTATGATTGAATGAAAAAAACTTGCTCAACTTCCAGACTTGACAACAAGGTTGAGATCATTGACTGAGCTACATTTGAAATCTACGGCCTTTGAAGAATTACCCGAATTCATTGGTTCTTTAAAGAGAGTATGGATTTTAGATCTTTTTTATTATGCATCGTTAGCCCAGATACCCAACTTAATAGACGATTTATCATCTCTATCTCGCCTTTACCTAAATGAATGCAAAAAACTTGCTCAACTTCCAGACTCGATCACAAGGTTGACATCATTGACTGAGCTATATTTGAATTCAACGGCCATTGAAGAATTACCTGAATTCATTGGTTCTTTGAAGGGGTTTGAGATTTTAAAAGTTTCTAATTGTGCACCGTTAGCCCACATACCCAACTCAATAGACGATTTAGCATCTCTGTCTCGCCTTGTTATGAATGAATGCAAAAGGCTTGCTCAACTTCCAGACTCGACCACAAGGTTGACATCATTAACTGAGCTACATTTGAAATATACGGCCTTTGAAGAATTACCCAAATCCATTGGTTCTTTAAAGGGGGTATGGATTTTAGATCTTTCTTATTGTGCATCGTTAGCCCACATACCAAACTCAATAGGTGATTTATCATCTCTATCTCGCCTTTTCCTTAATTAATGCAAAAAACTTGCTGGACTTCTAGACTCGATCACAAGGTTGACATCATTGATTGAGTTACATTTGAATTCTACAGCCATTGAAGAATTACCCGAATTCATTGGTTCTTTAAGGGGGGTATGGATTTTAGATCTTTCTTATTGTGCATCCTTAGCCCACATACCTAACTCAATAGGCAATTTATCATCTCTTTTTTGCCTTTACCTGAATCAATGCAAAAAACTTGCTCAACTTCCAGACTCGATCACAAGGTCGACATCATTGACAGAGCTATATTTGAATTCAACGGCCATTGAAGAATTACCCGAATTCATTGGTTCGTTGAAGGAGCTTGAGATTTTACAAGTTTCTATTTGTTCATCGTTAGCCCACATACCCAACTCAATAGGCGATTTAGCATCTCTGTCTTGCCTTGTTATGAATGAATGCAAAAAACTTCCTCAACTTCCAGTCTCGACAACAAGGTTGACATCATTGACTGAGCTACATTTGAAATCTACAGCCTTTGAAGATTTACCCGAATTCATTAGTTCTTTAAAGGGGTAATATATTTTAGATCTTTCTTATTGTGCATCGTTAGCCCACATACCAAACTCAATAGGCGATTTATCATCTCTATCTCGCCTTCACCTGAATGAATGCAAAAAACTTACTCAACTTCCAAACTCGACCACAAGGTTGACATCGTTGATTGAGTTACATTTGAAATCTACGGCCTTTGAAGAATTACCCGAATTCATTGGTGCTTTAACGGGGGTATGGATTTTAGATCTTTTTTATTGTGCATCGTTAGCCCACATACCCAACTCAATATGCGATTTATCATCTCTATCTCACCTTTACCTAAATGAATGCAAAAAACTTGCTCAACTACCAGACCCGATCACAAGGTTGGTATCATTGACCGAGCTATATTTGAATTCAACAGCCATTGAAGAATTACCCGAATTCATTGCTTCGTTGAAGGAGCTTGAGACTTTACAAGTTTTTAATTGTGCATCGTTAGCCCACATACCCAACTCAATAGGCGATTTAGCATCTCCATCTTGCCTCGTTATGAATGAATGAAGAAAACTTGCTCAACTTCCAGACTCGACCACAAGGTTGACATCATTGACTGAGCTACATTTGAAATCTACGGCCATTGAAGAATTACCCGAATTCATTAGTTCTTTAAAGAGGGTATGGATTTTAGATCTTTCTTATTGTGCATCGTTAGCCCACATACCCAACTCAATATGCGATTTATCATCTCTATCTCACCTTTACCTAAATGAATGCAAAAAACTTGCTCAACTACCAGACCCGATCACAAGGTTGACATCATTGACCGAGCTATATTTGAATTCAACAGCCATTGAAGAATTACCCAAATTCATTGGTTCTTTGAAGGAGCTTGAGATTTTACAAGTTTCTAATTGTGCATCGTTAGCCCACATACCCAACTCAATAGACGATTTAGCATCTCTGTCTCGCCTTGTTATGAATGAATGCAAAAAGCTTGCTCAACTTCCGGCTCCCATCTCCAAATTCGAGGTACTTTTGCGCTCGCCCCGCCGAGAATCTTGAGTACCCACTTCGGTTTTTCTGTCAATTTCATCTCTTTTCTTCCTTTGTCCCCGGGGGTCGGGTTGGTTTTGGCAATTCTTGGATCTTTTGGGGCTTGGTTGCGGGTTGTTGACTCGATCCCTGCCTGGTCTGCATGCTCTTCTTTATGTCCCATCTGGGTCGTTGACCTTAGTTTTGAAATGGGATCCTTTTTCCTTCGAGTTGACTGTAGTGTTTTCAGCTTCTTTGGAGTTTCTGAGAAGAATTCCAGGGGTTTTGACGGAGTAAAAGAAGAAGCTTGAATTGTTTAAGGTTGTTCGGAAGTAGGTCTGAACTCCAGCTAATTTGAGTAGATCTCCATTTGGGTGATGTGAATCTCTCTATTTATAGATCTCTGGCGAGTCAATGCTGGGTGGGACTGTGCTTTTCAGTGATAATTTCTCTTGATTTTACTTCGAGCTAGTGTTTGGGCCATGGTTTTGAAATTCGAAGCAATTGTCTGGAGTTTCTGTCTAATTCTCCTTCTGGGGTCAGAAATTCTGACTAAGTGTTTAATTAGTCAAAAGTGGTGTTTCTTGGGAAATGTCCACAGATGTTTGCTGGTTATGACCATTTTTATGAGTGAACTACAGATCCTGTGTTTAATGCACTCCAGGTTGTATGAGGGCTCAGCTAGGTCTTTAAGTGGTCATGCTTCTTCTTCTTTTATGTAATTTCTTTTCAATACCCATGCGTCGGTATTATCATCTTGGATCGAGTGGATCTGATTGAATGGCCGATTTTTGTTGGTCTAACATGCCCACAAACAGCTTTGGCGGCAGAGTTTATCATATATTCACGGTAGCTTTGCATTTGAGAGCTCTCTACATGAGATCTTCTATATTCTGGCTTTTCAGCATGAGAATTATGAAAATTGTCGCTCTCATATCGATATCGTTCTGCAATTTCAGCATTTGCTGTATTTTCTCTTCAAATATCTGTTTCTTATGCCCTAGCTCACTGACCTGAATTCTCACGACTGCGCTTGTCTTGCCCAGAATATCCCACTGTCATCTGTGTCTGGCAAAATCTCTTGGGCTGATCAAATGCAAATACTGTTGAGGTAGGCAACTGATGTACTTATGTTCATCTTTTTGCAACCTGACAAAAGATAATAAAAGCTATTAATTTTTGGTAGGTGCATCGATATGCTTTAATTTTTTTTATTTTTCTTTTTGACGAGGTCTAAATAAGATTAATCTTTATCATGATGTTGATTATCAAGGTCTATATTCAAAGTCAAATTAAGAAGCTTTATTATTTTGAATAGCAGCTATTGTAAAGATGCAAAAAATGGGATCTGAAACTTCGGTTCTCAACTTGGCAAATATGACAACTAATTTTCAATGAACCTGCAGATTATAATCCTATTTAAATCTGACTTTCTCATTAAAGTTCACAATTCATCTTTCTTCTATTTAAATCTTACACCATCTCGTAGAACATTTCATTTTCTTTGTTGTAAAGGAAAGGCGGGGAGGAGTAATCAGGGAGACTATACTTTGTTGCTCTGTTGAGTAATCCTAAAAGTCCCACGTCTGCCATGAAGTATTGTGATTTAAAATCGCAAGAAGGTCATCATCCAATACCACTCAAACCCAGTTATCTTGGGTAGGCAAGTCTCATCATTATCCTACTAAGCTGCCAGAGCTCCAGTTATTCTTCACAAAACCTAGTTCAGGTTACTCTACAGACCCTGCCTTTCGTCCACCCGCATGACAGTGATTTATGTAGTGACAGTTCCAGGATCAAGTGATTTATGTTTAATGGTTACTGCATTTCGAGCATTCCAGATATACCAACAGGCTTAGGCTATTAGTCTTAAGAGTTACCAGCTCGTACCAAGATATTCGATCTCCTGACCTCACATTTGTAAAATATCAGCCCATGCCAATAAGTCTTCATCACCAGTGATTAGTGGTCTTCCATACTTGTTTGTTAACATAATCATAAGAGTTTTCCAGCAATTAAAAAAAAAAAAAAACTCATCAATAGGGTATCCTGGTTCACTTTTTGTTGCAGTCAATTAGGTGTGCATATAATTTTGTTTTGATCACTCTTATAGTTGGTCATTATGCATGAAAGATAATTTTTATTCAGGACTAATTGATAGTCCTATTTCAGATTTTTGAATAATAAATATGAGGAATGTGGAAAGATTATCAATAGGGAGGATGTAAGAAGTGTGGAGCATTCTATTTCCTTGTCTTTAATTTTCTCCTTGATGAGAAACATGAGGAAAATGGAAAGATTATCAGGTGGTCTCTCTCTCCTCTCTCAAACAGCTATCTTTTGTAGGTTACTGGTACTTGCCAGAGGATGGCTTCATTCCCTGCTCCAAGTATTCGTCATAATACAATGTGAAATTCTGAAAGATTGATGCTCAAAACTCGTAGTGGTGACTGTCGGCACCCCATCCAAGAAATCCCTTTCATTGTAGTTGATTGAGTTTGGATTCAATAAGAAGATTTCTCTGCAATGTCTAATTTTATTCTTCAGGTAATGCTTTGGACTTCTTTCTTCTTCCACACTTGTCATATAGCTACTGCTACTGTCCTGCTCCAGGATCCATTTCTATTATGAATCCTCAATTTGATGCTAAAAGTTCACGTTTTCCATGGACAAGCTTCACATAATTTGCCTCAAACTAGCTAGACATTTAGGTTGCTCTGTGTTGTTTGATAAGGAAGCACACAATGAAATGGTTATAATGCTGATGGGGTACAGCTAGTCGACCTTTGTTTCATACGAAGTGACTATTCCTCAAAACAAATAACACTTCATGGGCTAGCTCACTGTGCTGGAATAGTGATGCGTGGATGTGCTTGTCTGGATTGATGATATATCTTGAACTTTGTTCGGTGCCCAATTATGGCTTATCTTTCCTCTTATACCGATATTTTTCTGCAATTTCAGCATTTGTTGTATTTTCTCTTCCAAGTATCTTTTTTATGCCCCAACTCAGCGACCCGAATCTTCTCAACTGTGCTTGTTTTGCAGAATATCTCACCGTCTTTTTATTTGGGAAAATCTCTCGGGAGGATCAAATGCAAACACTGTTGAGGTAGGCAAATGATGTGCTTATGTTTTTGCAACTTGACAAAAGAAAAACAAAAGGCTATTTATTTTGATAGGTGTAGTGATATCCTCTAAACTGTTTTTGGGTGACATGCTCAAAAAGATTAATCTGTATCACGATGTCAATTATCGAGGTCAATATTCAAAGTCAAATGAATAAGCTTTCTTACTTCCAACAACAGCAGCTATTTTAAAGATGCAGAAAATAGGATTCAAAACAGGTGTTTTCGATTTGGTGAATGTGACAATTAAATTTGAATGAATCCTGCAGATTATAATCCATATAAATCTGACTTCCTTGTCAAAGTTCAAAGTTCATCTTTCTTCTATTCAAATTCCCACACTAGCTCAGAGCACATTTTATTTTTCTTTGTTGTCAAGGCAAGGCGGAGAAGAGCAATCAGGGAGACTATGCTTTGTCGCTTTGTTACATCATCATGATAGCCTTACGTTTGCCGCGATGTATTTTGATATAAGATTGTAAGAAGGCCGTCATCCAATACTACTACTCACAACCATTTATATATGGTAGGCGAGTTTCGTCACTATGAGCCTACCAAGCTGCCAGAGCTCCCGTCAAAGATGAAACAAAATTCATGTACCATCATCGCTAGGGGTTATCGTTGTGACGTTGCGTTCGTGAAATATCAACCTGTGCCAATAGGCCACAATCACTGGTGATCAGCGGTTCCCCGTAGTTCTGCAATAGCATTATCATTAGGGTCATTAAGGAAGAACAAAATCATCAAAACAATCACATTTTTAGGCTAGCAAGTGGCAATTGGAAGTACCCTGGTCTGTCTTGTTGATTGGTGAGCATGTGTATGATTTGTATATCTGATTGCTCTTGTAATTGTTTATTTCACATGACAAAGTAATTTTTACTGTGGGCTACTTTTTCTCATCCCATCATCTGTTTTTGTTCCCTTTTTCATCTCACATGCCGTACATTAATCTTTTGGTTGAACTTGAAGAGTCCGATACAGTGGCTGATTCTATTGAGATAATTATATTGACGATTGCAATCGACAAAAGTTGGGGCATTAAAGAAAATGTCTAGGCCCTTAGTGAAGTGAACTCCGATTAACGTAAAGAAGACATTATTCTTTTTGTTTTTTTTTATCTGTTTCGCTTTTTATGCAATTAAAAAGCAATTTTTTCTCAACGATTTGTGAGAATTTTAGATGTCTGCAAAACACCTATCTTCATCTAGTCAGCTAATCCCACGTTAGTTGCCTTTATACAGTGTGTTACGAATCTTCTTGTTTTTCCTTTACAGTATGTGTTAATAGTTTACATGATTGAGTTGAATAATGATTGTTTTGAGAATACCTAAATATTTGTCGCTGATGATTTAGATTTATTGATTTTTCAAATAATACTGTGATATACTAATTTATAGATGTAAAAAAATTATATGAGCATATTCATGATGATTAAGATTTATTGATTTTTCAAATAATACTGTGTAATATACTAATTTATAGATGTAAAACAATTATATGAGCATATTCATGAGTCGGGGATATCATTTATTAAGGTTAAAATAACTTTCGAAAAATTTCCCCTTGTCTAAAAAAGAAAATAAAATAAAAGGTTTTTCCGAAACTTCAAAATTTGCGGATGTCAAAAAATAATGACAAGTCAACTTTCCATTATCCATAATATGATATTGTTCTTCTTTTCTCTTTGCCAAAAAAATTGATATAGCATAAGAGGATGCATTGCAATCAACTGGTCTTAATATTTAAAGTAGACTCCAAATAAGAAAAAACGAGTAATATCGACATTTCGCATGTGAAGCGATATTGATGCCTTGGAGCTTATATATTTCCCTTAATAAATTCCTAGTTTAATACCAAAGAGAAGCCAAAAAAAAAAGAAAAAAAAAGGACTTCCTAGTTAGTTCCCCGAAACAAGCTCCCTCTTCAAATTTTGTAGTGTGAAATAAAAGTTATTTTTTTCTTAAAGGAAGATTTTATACATATATTTTCGAAATGTTTCAGGTGTTCTCAGTGCTAAATGCATATTCAACTTGAATTGCAACAGTATTAAGCCCTAACGCCATGCTGCAAGTGCAATGGCATTGAATGGGCAGTCGTTGTCATGTTGGGCCTTGAAAGGTAGAAAACCCCAACTCTTGGGCCTTAATCCCAAAATGGATCCGATTTTACTTGGACTTGACATACAATTCGGCTAATAAGGTAAAGAAAGTTGTTCGGCTGGGACAATGGTCACTATTAGTATTTGTAGAACTATTGAATGGGCGAGCCTAGACGGACCGAGTCGGATATCGACCATCAAAATTCTTACCCGGCCCAGCCTATGATTTTGGAAACTATTATACTTTCTTAGTATGAATAATCAGCCACCACGGTCGATGGTTTGAGCAAGGGACCAAAGCCCAAGAAGTTGCTTGATGCTAGGCCGGTCTTGCTTGGGGCACGTGGGTGGTGGGGTCCTCACGTGCTCCCCCTGGTTTCGTTCGGGTGGCACCAAAATAAAAAAAAAATAAATAAAAAAAATAACAGCGTCATTTACTTGTCCAGACTCAATCCATTTGCCCATAAAAAACCACATTGGACAAGTCTTGGTAGCTCTAAGCTCTAAGAGAAGAATCATGGCCCCAAGCTTGCCCAATTGTTTTCCCTTATATTTGGGCTAGGCTTAGCCGAGCTCAATGGGCAATTCTTCTTTCGCTCTTAGCCTACTCAAATGAATGAACGAGTATGTTTCACACTTGAATTCAGTGTAAGCAATTCAAAATATCTGGTTTTATCCTAAGAAAAAAAAATGATATATATAACATGCTTGATATCAATGTGGGTAGTTTTCGCATGAACTCGAAATCCAAGGCCTAACTATGGGTGAAAACACACAATCACATATGGAGAAGAATGATTTATTGCAATGGCTCTCTCTAGATTTAGTTAATGAGAGGTTTGTAATCTTTCTAATTCCCTCTCCTTCCTTATTCTAGCGTAATAAGATGAGCCGTTATCATCACCTAACAACAATTTAATTGGAATTGTACGGTGAGTTGACCAAAAGAATATCAGCATCCATGGAAAACCTCAAAAGGAGAAATTTTCTCCCTCAATGACAAAAGTTTATCCTCGGCATTTTCGTCAAAGGATTCAATGTGAAACAGAAGCCATCGAGCAACACACCACCATGGGGAAAATTATTTAAAAAGTCCCAAATCTATTATATTTTTGCCAATTTAGTTTTAAATATTTTAATTTTGTCAATTCAGTCATAAACATTGTCACTTCTTGCAGTAATTTAGTCCATCTAATAAACTTCTAGGATGCATTGGCCAATTTTGGATAAAATTGCTAACATGAACGGCCGATGTTAATGTGAAACTTTTAATAATATTTTAATTTTTTTATAATTTTTTCTTCTTTTATTACTTTTTTTTTTTTTTTGGGTTTCGAATTTGGACCGGCAACCCTCGCGGATCTAGCCAAGCGAGGGCGGCCAAGTCCAACTTTGGCCGCTTCTCTCTATCCCTTAGTCCCCCTGACTTAGACTTTTGGGGCTACTAATTTTAGATGGCGTTGCCAATAGACCCTCACCGTTTCTAGGCGGCTCGAGATTTAAATCCGGTTAGCTCGCACGCCGCGCCTTGGCCGACAAGGGGCGTGCAGACGTCCTCAACCCAGAGCCGACCCTTCGCCTTGGCTAGCAAGGGCGTGATGTCCTCTGGCCGCGAGAGCCGGCGAGGGCCGGTTAGTCTCGCCCATGGTCGGTGAGCCCAAAAAAAAAGCCAAAAAATGAAATAATAAAAAAGGGAAAAAATAAAAAATATTATTGATATATTATTTAAAAAAGGGTAATGCCAGCGTCGGTTGTTCATGTTAATAATTTTTGCCAAAATTAGCTGGATGGACTGAATTAGCAAGAAGTAAAAAGGTTTAGGACTGAATTAGCACAAGTGCAATACGTTTATGACATTTTGGACAATTTTCCCCACCACCATGCAAAACAAATAACCACCCTCCTATAAAAAAAATTTAAAAAAGGGCAAGAAAAGCCAAGTTATAGGCTTTGAAGTCCCGATTTTAATTTATTTTTAATCAATCACATTGTATTTGCTAATGTTAGAAGTTTGAACCAAACATTGAGCTAATAAGTGAAGAAAGACCGCAATGGGATGTTTCAATACTCCTTGTGATATTTTAACATCCCCTCTTGCATGAAAATTGAAAAAAAAGGGTAGACTTGGTTCGTATACCATATTAGAAAGTCAAATTCAAAATATTAAACTAAAAAATAGAGAGAAATTACATATACGTAAAGAGCATATAAATCGAATAAACAAGTAATGGAAGATACCTTAACAATCCATAATGCCTACTATTTGGAGTTTTCCGAAGCTCCCCCCTCCAATTCATTTCATGGTTTTTAGTTTCAATTGGGTAATCAAGCCTTTAAGAATAGTACATCCACCGTTGGATGACGTGAACTTTCCATGGATACCAACTTTTGACGATACAAGTGAGAAATCATGAATCCTAGAATTCATTCTTTATGTTGTGAATTCCCCTCTAGATCAAATTAAACCAATCATTAGGTAATTAAAGGCAATTGGATGTGATGGTTGATCTAGCTAGTTTCACTAGTTGCGATAGTGGCAACACCATTGGAATGAGTCGCCTTGGCGGTGGTGCGGACGCCAACAGCATGGCGGTGGCCGTGGGAATGGGGGTGCTCTCTCTTGCCCCATTCCTTCATTTCTTATTTCTTTTTCAGTTTTTTGCTGTTTTTTTTTTTTTAGCTTTTCTTTTCGCTTTTATTAAGCTTATATTTGATAAGATACATGAAAATCTAGACATAATTCTAATTGACAAGTACCATAGAGATAAATGAATGAATAATTAAAGTATGATTCAACGTGAAAACAGTTAGACGAACATTATTGTTGATTTTGAGCAAGAGAACAACAATAAATGCTGATTCTTAAATAATATTTCAATCAATGGAAACGGAAAAAAAATGTAAAAAGTGAAGTAACAAAGTCAATTTGCATCCAGGAAAGTCTTGGTCTTCCTGAGTTTATGTTATATGTGGCCATGACAATGCTAAAAATTTGCAGCAAGATGGGTGGCAATGATTTGCTGAAGAGTGCTGAGGAATGATCGGAAGTTGCTAAATAGGAGAATGCTAGTCCTTTTGAACACAATTGTCCTGTTCATGAGTTTTATGTGGAACATAATTTCTAGTAGATCATATTGTTAGATGGTTATTTGTGACTCCTTTATTATTGCCAAAGTAAAACAAAGCAACCTGCTTAATGGATTGGTTGGTGTGGTTGCTGTGCCTGACCCTTTTTCTTGTTTAGCTCAAAGTACATGCTTTTGTTTTCCTAATTGAATGGAGAAAGTTAGCCATCTCTAATGACTTATAGTTGTATAACGAAAAGTCTTGGTCTTCCTAAGTTTATGATTTATATACATGAACAAATATATGATCATGGAAACTACAAATATCTAAGGATATTCTCTAAACATTATGAGACAAGCATTTGTGGATAAAAGGTATTTTACATCGATTCCTCTAACTGCTTATGTGTATTCTTGAAAGTTTGGGTCTTTGTTTATTGTTTTTGGTAGGTGAAAGTCTTGGTCTTCCTGTCCTTTTGTAGTTTATTTTATGTTGATTCCGAAAATCTGACAATCAAGTATATTGTCAAGAAGATTTTCGATCTTTACTCCTTATTCCACACATTTTATCATCTAAATCAAACCTGTAAATACAAAGGACACTCTACGGCCGACCAAAGCTCTAAAATTCAACTTCTAACTTTCATCGTTTACCAAGAACTTTGCTTCTTGTTGTTTGGATCCAATTTGTCCACGGTTTATGCTACATCATACTGTCCATTACATGCTTGTAATGGACTGACAATGTGAGTATAATGCTATTATTCCTCATTTATTTGGTGAAGTCAGTGTCTATTGCTTCTTCTTTTTTTTTTGGGTTGACATTAAAAATGGAGCTCTTGATTTGGTGGGATATGGATGAGGGGGTGGAAATTCACGAGACATAAGTGGGTACAATCTGCTCATTTGAGTGTACAAGAATGTTCATGGGATTTATTGGAATTGGAAAATGTGAAGAACTTTAGATTGGGTCACACATCAAGTTCGAGGACTGTGTTTTCTTAATCGCCCACTGCCTCCGAGAGACTAGTCAAGCCATTGATTAGGTCGCCAAGGCCCACCGAAACAAGACTCTCCCTATCAATTCTTTACCCCATCTTTCCCTATGGAATATTTTATTTTCAAAAACTCAATGGTCTAACCCTAGTAGGGTTCGTTTCTTCGTATGAATGAATGTGTCTTTCAACCAAAGAAAAAAAAGAAAAATTTGGGAAGTGGTTGACTTTGTCATACAAAATACTAGTCGAATCTTGAATAAATCTTGGGTATTCTGATCTTCTCAAATTTGCATCTTTATTTTATGTCATTACCTTACTTGTCAATTTGATGAAAGAGGTCATTTTCTGATGATTAACTCGAATTAGCATTGGAAATTGTTCGTTTATTTATGTTTTCAAAGATGGGTGCATGGTATCAGTGCTTGATTAACCCATTGGACAAGGTATCATGTCTCGAATTCAATTTGATATACAATTCCACAATACAAAGCCTTGATATGATTATATTGTTGTCGTTGGAGTTTTTAGTTATTGATTTGAGGGAAGGATGGTACTTGAAAATCATTTTTGCTTCCAGTATCATCCTTGTCAATTTGTAGTTTTGCTATCAAGTTTCGATGATCTTTTCTCGAACTTGAAATGAACACAATTGTGGGAAGATACTTACGTTGGGACATCAACCAAATTGCCTAAATACAGTTTTGGTTCTTTTAAAATTGATGTTCAGGCAATTTATCTCTCTTACTTTTTTGTGGCAGTGCAATGTCCTGACATTGTCGGCTTGTACAATAAAACCTTTCCGTGCCTACCATTACTTGTAGTGTCCAATCGATAATGTGGCGCCACATTGGCAAATTTAGAAAAAAGTATAGGGAGAATATGTAGGAAGAGAGAGGTGGTGGGAACAGTTGCCTAGCCTTGTCCATACGCTAGCTAATATGGTGTCTTGTTTTTGGCGTAACTTTTGGGTTTCGCCCCTTTCAATGCCCCCCCAAAAAAAAAAAAAAGATTGTGTCCTGTACTGGACAAGTATCAAAAACAAAGGGATACGACAAAAATTATGCCGTAATACCTTCAACTACTTTGTCCCTGATCAATGAATCTTATATGTATGAAAAAAAAGATTTTTATATCCTCTCAAAATGATAGGTCATTTATCTACCCAATAAAGTCACAATGCAACGAAGCATCACAAATATCATTATTTTCTTCAATGATAATATCTTAAGATCAATTAGTTCTTACTACTTAGTAATAGGTTCAATGAGTAGAACACTCGACACTATTTGTGTATTAAGAGAAAATCGGGCACTATGTGGGTTCGTGAATATTGCTGTATTGGGAAAGACGAAATCTTCTTATTCAAAAGCAAGCGTAAATTACAAATCATTGCTATAAATTTAACTTGAGTCTTGTTAATGAATATTTCGAGATCACTTCTTAATTGTACTTAATAAAGAAAGAAAATCATTCACAAAACATTACATGTAAAAGATATAAGGGAGACGGTGCATCAAATAGAAGAATATTTCTCTATTCAAATATTTAACAAGTATCCTTGGACTACATGTTAAGAAGTCCTAATGATTTTAGTAAATATTAAGCGCATCCATTTAACTTTACCCCACCCTAAAATTGATGCATTGAGCTTCACGACGCGTGTCATGGGGAGCTCCAATGTGAACAAAAATAATCAAATCAAATCCGATAGGGAGCTGCAAAGGGAGCGGTTGAGATTGTCGGATGGGCGTGAGGTCCGTCTTGTAATGATGCACCCACCGTCCATCATCGATCCGGCGAGAGAGCAGTTTTCAACGTTGGATAAGGGCGGATCCATAGCAAGTATCCTGGACCTGAAGACTACCGGATAATTCGGCCTTTGAGAACGTGTGCGTGCTTTTTACAGTGAGGAAGCTTCGAACAGAATAACCCACTTCAACAGAAAAAAAAAATTTATTATTATTTTAATTCGGAGAAACTATATAGAATAAGATTTTCTTAATCAAGATATATTAATATGTAGAAGAGAGGACCGTCTGATTTTTTAGTATTTCAACACGAAGAGTATGCGAGCTTATTCGTAGAATTTACAAAATAACTATTATAGTAACAAAATCGAACGAAAGTTAATTTACGTGGTGTTGAAATGATTGAATCATTTTCGCGAGATGAATAATCACTTATACATGCGTTGCAAACTGAGAGGATAACATTGACCAATTTGAAATGTGTATAAATGTATTTACAAAACATTATTATTATTTTTAATATCTCCTCAACGGCCTCCTAAAAGTTCATACTTCTAAGTAAGATGAGTTGCCGGTTTATCTCCTTTGACTTTTTTTTTTTTTGCACTTGGAAAAATTACTGACATCCTTTCATATTTTGCCAATTAATATCATTTTTTTGCTTATTTCCTAGCCTTTGATTTTACAACATTAAATTTGGAGCACGAGGCAAATATTACATGTAAGGACTCATGCTTTAGATTCTCTTTTACAAAAGAGAGAGAGAGAAAAAAAAAAAAAAAGATCCACACTTTGGGTTTCTAAACCCTAAAAGCCCAAGTCGTCATTTTATGTTCCATACTCCTAAAAGTGAGTGACTCTCGTATTTGTTGACTCCCCTTCTAAGCTCTAATTCGCAATAAAGAATTTTTAGAGGGGTCAATTTTCAATTTTATTTTTTGCAAGCGCCCAAAAATATTTTTATCTCCTTTGACTTTTTTTTTTTTTTTGCACTTGGAAAAATTACTGACATCCTTTCATATTTTGCCAATTAATATCATTTTTTTGCTTATTTCCTAGCCTTTGATTTTACAACATTAAATTTGGAGCACGAGGCAAATATTACATGTAAGGACTCATGCTTTAGATTCTCTTTTACAAAAGAGAGAGAGAGAAAAAAAAAAAAAAAAGATCCACACTTTGGGTTTCTAAACCCTAAAAAGCCCAAGTCGTCATTTTATGTTCCATACTCCTAAAAGTGAGTGACTCTCGTATTTGTTGACTCCCCCTTCTAAGCTCTAATTCGCAATAAAGAATTTTTAGAGGGGTCAATTTTCAATTTTTATTTTTTGCAAGCGCCCAAAAATATTTTTATCTCCTTTGACTTTTTTTTTTTTGCACTTGGAAAAATTACTGACATCCTTTCATATTTTGCCAATTAATATCATTTTTTGCTTATTTCCTAGCCTTTGATTTTACAACATTAAATTTGGAGCACGAGGCAAATATTACATGTAAGGACTCATGCTTTAGATTCTCTTTTACAAAAAGAGAGAGAAAAAAAAAAAAAAAAAAAAGATCCACACTTTGGGTTTCTAAACCTAAAAAGCCCAAGTCGTCATTTTATGTTCCATACTCCTAAAAGTGAGTGACTCTCGTATTTGTTGACTCCCCCTTCTAAGCTCTAATTCGCAATAAAGAATTTTTAGAGGGGTCAATTTTCAATTTTTATTTTTTGCAAGCGCCCAAAAATATTTTTATCGTATGCAATTTATTGGTGGTGCCATGAAGCCAAGAACGCATCACTAGATTGACCATTTGCTCAATGTAATCGCCAGAAGCGAATTTAGGGTTAAGCACATGTTTTAGAAATGATTTATTAAAAAAAAGAAAGCGTGAATGAAAAGTTGCTATTTTTTCATTGTGCAAAGCTTACTACAAGAAAGTAAAAGAATAAGGGAAGCACAAACCTATAAAGAAATTATTGATCTACTCCTGCTCGTCTGAACCTAGACTTTTCGTTAGACAACTACACAGACCCTTTTTCTTGTTTAGCTCAAAGCACGT
Organism: Eucalyptus globulus; assembly: GCA_014182545.1. Classification (NCBI taxonomy): domain Eukaryota; kingdom Viridiplantae; phylum Streptophyta; class Magnoliopsida; order Myrtales; family Myrtaceae; genus Eucalyptus; species Eucalyptus globulus. The sequence goes on from CM024718.1 coordinate 11,406,743, forward strand.
GCTTTTGTTTTCCTTTTTGAATAGAGAAAGTTAGCCATCTCTGATGACTTGTAGTTGTCTAACGAAAAGTCTTGATCTTCTTAAGTTTATGATTTATGTACATGAACAAACATATGATTGTGGAAACTCCAAATATATGAGGATATTCTCCAAACATTATGAGACAAGTACTTGTGGACAAAATGTATTTTATATAGATTCCTCTAACCACTTATGTGCATTCTTGAAAGTCTTGGTCTTTGTTTATTGTTTTTGGTAGGTGAAAGACTTGGTCTTCCTGGCCTTTATAGTTTTCTCTCTCCCTTATCTCTTTATCACTTAGATTCACCATCACCCATGCCTTTCCCCGTGCTCAACAGTGTTCTCCTCCTGCTCGTCTGAACCTAGTGGTCTTGCTTGCTGGATTGCTATCATTGATCTCATCCCATTCACCGGTTTGCTCCAGGAAGTCTCCTCGGAAAAGGTAAGAGACATCTATCTTCTTGCTCTATTTTTCCCTCAAACTGATGCAAACGCGACTTTGCTACCTAAAGCATCTGGTGGGCGTTTATTACCCGAGAGCAACCACCTATTCTTTCTTAAATCTTTCTATTAGTGGAGGCAAAGAAGAGGCAACAGCAGCAACATAAGTTTACCGATTTCATGCCTATCTATGATCCTGATTAAAGTTGATGTCAAATACTTGATGTCGAGTTTAATAACAAAAAACTATTACTTCAATTTTTGTTAGATAGTAATATTAGGACATTAAGATTAATTTTTAATCTCTCCATCATTGATCTCTTTACTAAACACACACTGACGTGGAATAATTTTGCTAAGTACAAGTTTGGGATTTTACATGAAATAATCACATATCAGTTTGGAATTTTAGTCCATTAAATTGGGTAAACAACAATAAATATTATAAGGGGATAGCTTCATTTCTCTTAGAAGAGATTCACAGGAAATTCACGTTTGCTATAATTTCGCGGTGCCAAACAAAATAAATAATTTATGTTGTGATTTTTCACATCTTCACTCTTATGGTAGATTTACCATCAACGGAAGGGGGTAAGGTGAATTAATAAGGTGTTTGCGATTTAGTATTCTTTTAAAGTGTGCCAGTGTAATCAATCGAGTTAAGTCAATTCAATCGCAAATTCAACTTCACATGAAGTAGTCTCTGCCGAAGCCCTAAGGGTGTTGCATGTGGACGACTTGTTTTCATTGTGCGAAAACCGATGATAGTTCAGTGTTGGAAAACTTATTCATGTTTTTTCTTTCAAGATAGAGAAAAATGTGAAGGTGTTCACAATAAAAAATTAAATTTTGAATTATGGAAATCAAAATTGTGCTTTGTTAGAAAAAGACCATGTGAAGACTTAGTGTTTTGTTAGAGAAAAAGGTATTCCTACGTCAGAATAGTTTCTGAGATTGTTCCATCTTTTATAATGCGCATTAATTTGGTATTAAATAGAATTCACATATTTTTCAACCCTAAAAAGCCCAACTTGTCATTTTATATTGTACACTCCTAAAAGTGAGTAACTTTCTTATATTTGTTGAGTCCCCCTTTTAAGTTCTAATTCATGCTAAAGAATCTTTAGTCGGTCATTTTTAATTTTAATTTTTGAAGGCGTCAAAAAAGTTATGATATATAATCAATTGGTGGGGCTGTGAAGCCAAGAGCACATCACTCCATGGATTTAATCTCTATCTCTCTCTCTCTCTATATATATATATATAATCTATTTTCCCTTTGAGCCCGTGAGAGAGGGGACCGATAATGCATGTAATCGGCGAATTAAGGGTTTAGTACATGTTTTAGAAATAATTCATTAAAAAAAAGCGTGAATGAAAAGTAAATGTTTATGATCGTGCATTCCCATTCCCTCTACCAGAAAGTAAAAGATATGATAGCGAGAAGGGAGAGGGAAAAAATATACAAAGTCACCACCTGAAAGAAGTGAAATGCTCAGACAAAAAAAAAGTCATTTTGTTAAAAAGATTATTATGGCTCTAATCTCCTTGTGAATTTTACATTATGATGTTATCAAATATTGAAAACTCATCATTTTTTTCTTACTTGTAGACTAATAGAAGACAAAAATAAAAGAGGGACATTTGCTTTCATCCAAGGTAAATAGGAAATACATCGTTGAAAGCAACCTTCTTGTTTGTTCGATCTTTTCATACTTGTCGGAATCATCAGATCGCCATTGCCTGTGATGGAGAGCACGTTATGTCTGAGTGAACTTCACGCCTTTATGAACGTATCAGAATACAGAATGTTTAAAGAACGCTTCTAGAGAGAATGCCTTCTTGCTGCGCACAAAAAGATGTAGATAAACAGACGAAAGGCTGGATGGAGAGCACATGCTCTCCGAACGATTTTGCTCATTGATCGCATATTCTGGATATGCGAACAATGTAGGCTTTAAGTGGGAGTTACGGTGTTAAAACCTCGTAGCAAGATGGACAACAATGATCTGTTGAAGGGTGCTGAGGTAATAGTTGATAATCGGAATCGCTTGATTAGAGAATCATGGTCCTCTAAACACAAATTTCCCGTTCATCAGTCCGATGAATAAAGTATAATTTTCAGTAAATTATATAATGTTAGCTGGTGATTTTTCACTCCTTCACTATTTGCAAAGCGAACTAAACCAACTTGGTTAATGGATTAGTGATGTGCCTGACCCTTTTTTTCTTGTTTAGGCATGTGCTTTATTTTCCTTATTGAACAGACAAAATTAGCTGCCTTTGATCTCTTCACATGGTCATTCACGTTGAAGGAGGAATCAGTAATCTTATCATATCTTAAACATATGCAAATTTTCAGCACTGTAACTGTCAAGTAAAAGCCTATTCACCAATAAAGCAGAAAAAAATGACAAAATCATAAAGATTCTAACAATATATGAATGCGAGAAAAGCCAACACATCAGTCGTAAGCAATGAAGTTTTTGATGAAAAAATGTGTGCGCTCTAAGTTGGTCATGTGTAGAAAAATCACATTTTATCCTCTATTTGGATAACCACAAGAAAAGTCTCGATCTGAAGAAAAAGGGAGAACAATCGACAAAACAAGCACTCTTGGGCAAAAACTATTTATTTTGATTTGTCTAACCTTTTGTATGTGTCTCTTAAAAGTCTTGGTCTGTTTTTTTATTCTCTTTGGTCAGTGAACGTCTTGGTCTTCCTATAATTCATAGTTTTCGCTCTCCACTAGCTCATTTTAACTTTGCTTCATCATAACACCTTTGTTGTTCTCTATAGTGACCGATTCACCCATGGCAATTGGAGAGATCATTTTGGGTTCCTTCTTAGCTTCCCTCTTTCAAGTCTTGTTTGAAAAGTTGGCTTCTCTCCCTTTGGGCTCTACACAACAAGAAGGAATCAGCATTGCCCCGCTTAAGGGGTGGGAGGAAAAGCTGACAATGATCAATGCAATGCTGGCTGATGCAGAGGACAAGCAACTCGAAGGTGATCATCATGTGAAGCTATGGTTAGATGATGTTGGGGACTTGGCCTATGACATGGAAGACTTGCTCGATGAGGTTGCCATCAAAACTGCTCAAGTTAAGATGGAGGTAGAATCCAGCACAAGCAAAGGTCGAATGAAATGGAAGTTCTCTTGCTTTGGCCGAAATAAACCCTCTAGATGGAATCCGAACCCATCCTCACTCGTGTCTAAAACCATGGTCCAAGAGATCAATGGTAGGTTGGAAGCGATCGTCGACAGGAAGGCGCATTTAGGCTTGAAAGTGATCGTCGACAAGAAGGCTTGTTTAGGCTTAGAAGCGAATGTTGTGAATAGACCCAACTGCATCAATAAAAGGGTTCCCACTAGTTCTCTGCCAGAGCGTCAGTTTTTTGGCAGGGAGGAGGAAGAAAGGGAGATACTCAAACTATTGATCCATGAGGTCAAAAATGACACACTAAGCATAGTCCCCATAGTTGGGATGGGCGGTGTTGGAAAGACGGCCTTGGCTCAGCAGCTATATAATAATGCCGAAGTGAATAGCTATTTTGAGAAGAGAGCATGGGTTTGTGTCTCAGATGTTTTTGATGTCCATGACATAACAAAGACTATTTTGCAATCGATCACCGGATTGTCCAACGAGGGTAAAGATCTTAATGAGCTTCAAGTTGAGTTGAAGGATCGTCTATCTAGTAAGAAGTTTCTTGTGGTTTTAGATGATGTCTGGAATGAGAAGTATGAAGAATGGACTGCTCTCTTAAAGCCATTTGAAGCGGGGGTTAAGGGAAGCAAGATCATCATCACGACTCACAGTCGTGAAGTTGCTTCCATAACAGGAGCTTCGCCATATCCTTTGGGGGAATTATCCTTTGATAATTGTATAGGCTTATTGGCCTTTCATGCTCTTGGAGCAACAAATTTTGAGAGCCACCTCGCCTTTGAAATAATAGGCAAGAAAATAGCTGAAAGATGTCAAGGTTTACCTTTGGCAGCGAAGTTGTTCGGCGGTGTCCTACGTACTAAGAAAACTCCCGAGGAATGGCAAGATACCTTAGATAACAAAATATTGAATCTTCCGATGGCAAAGAATGATGAGGTTCTTCCTAGTTTTAAGATTGAGCTATGTCCATCTTCCTTCCCATTTGAAGAGGTGTTTTGCTTATTGTGCGATATTTCCTAAGGATTACGAAATTGAGAGGGACGAGTTGGTACTCTTATGGATAGCGAGAGGGATTGTTACATGGACAAAAAACAAATAAGAATATCTTGAAATTGGGACGGAATCACTTTGATGAGTTAGTATCCAGGTCAATTCTTCAACAATCAAGTATCGACGCATCTAAGTTTTCAATGCATGATCTTTTGAATGATCTAGCAAAGTCAATTGCAAGAAGGACTTGCTTTAGCTCGGGAAGCTCTCAGGTGGCAAGTAATGAACATGATGTACCATCTCTTGAAAAAACTCGTTATGCATCATTCATCCCCTTGTGGCATGTTGCATCAGAATGCCTAAAACCATATCAAGGAATGAAGGCACTAAGAAGTTTAATTCTAGTGCGTGATGGATCTAGTGGGTGCTCTTTCTCTATTTCCAACAAGGTGCTGCATGACTTGCTAACAAACTTGGATTACTTGAGAGTATTCTCATTATGTCATTGTAATATCGTAGAGGTACCGAATTGTGTTGGTGATCTAAAACATCTTCGATATCTCAATTTCTCATACACTCATATCGAGACGCTACCTGAGTCAATTAGTGCCTTGTGCAAATTACAAGCTCTAATTTTAAGAGGTTGTAATAGGCTTTCAAAGTTGACTCAAGGTATCACAGAGTTAGTCAGCTTACAGTTTCTTGATATTAGAGATACAGTGAGTCTAAAGGAGATGCCGTTGGGTATCGGTAATTTAAAGAATCTTATTATCTTGTCCAAATTTGTGGTAGGACAAGAGAAAGGGTCGCGGTTGAAAGAGTTAAAGAACTTGTCACATCTTGAAGGACAATTATTCATATCAGAATTGCAAAAGGTGGAAAAAGTTATAGATGCAGCCGATGCTAATTTGCTTCAAAAGCTAGACCTTGCCAACTTATCCTTGCACTGAGATAAACATGTGCAAAATCTCCATAATCATGAGCTTGAAGCACATGTGCTTGACTTTCTACAACCTCACGCTAATCTTAAAAATCTCACTATTTTGAACTATGGTGGTGCAAGATTTCCATCATGGTTAGATTGTACGTATTCTAAGATAGTGTCTTTATGCTTGCGGGACTGTCCTAATGTTGTGTCGTTGCCTATGATTGGACAACTTCCTTCACTTAAGGAATTATCTCTTAAAGGTCTAGATGCAATAGGAAGGCTAGGCTCTGAATTCTATGGAGGCAAGATGCCTTTTTCATCATTAACAACTTTGAAGTTCGAAAAGATGTCGACATGGAGGGATTGGTCTCCTTATGTCGAGGGCCCAGAAGAAGAAGTTTCATTCTCCTGTCTTTTGCATCTTGTTGTCCGGGCTGTCCTCTATTGGTCGGGACATTACCTTATCGACTTGATCATCTCATAAAGCTTGAAATTCATTCATGTCCGCATTTGGAAAACTCAACCAATGATGTTTCTCTTCCATCTCTCCGTGAGTTATACCTTGAGGTTTGTGACAAGGAGATATTGAAGTGTTTGGTCAACCTAACTTCTTTGACCATTCTAAGAATTAAGAATATTTCAGAGCTTGTCTACTTTGATCATGGGTTTATGAGCTACTTGATCAAGCTAAAGAAGCTTCATATAGTAAGGTGTGACCAATTAAAATACTTGTGGCAAGATGGAAATGAAATGCTAAATCTCACTTGTCTCCAGGAATTAACCATCGTAATCTGTCCTCAGTTCACATCATTCGTGCCAAGAGAAAGAGAAATAGAGCTGCCGTGCAACCTTGAAAAGATGGATTTTAGTAATTGCACAAGTTTAGAAAAGCTTCCAAGCAAGATGTACACACTCAATTATTTATCTATTATAGAGTGTCCAAAGCTCATAAGACCAACCATTTCTTCATATGAGCCCAACAGCAACAACCCGATGTCTCAACTTCAATCTTCATGTACAAGTAAATGTGATTCTCTAACATCTTTTCCCTTAGCCAAAGGTAGACTTGCTACTCTAAAGGAAGTTTCTATTCGAGCGTGCGAGGGAGTGGAGTCGTTGGAAGAGATCATCGTAGAATCGCTTGAATGTATAATCATTAGCGGTTGTGAGAATCTAAGAAGCCTACCGCAATGCCTTCACACGTTCGTCCATCTCACTCACTTGTATATAAAAGGCTGTCCAGCAATGGAGATAGAGGACTCAACTGCCCTTCCCCTCACCCTATCAGTTCTCAAGCTTAAGAGATGTTCAAAGATCAAATCTATTGCCAGCTTTGGTAATCTCACTATTTTGGAAATAAGGGAGTGTCCAGCATTGGAGATCGAGAATTTCCCTCCCCTACCCATAACCTTGTCTTCTCTTAAACTTTTCGATTGTTCGAAGCTAAAGTCTCTGCCAAATCGCTGGCGTCATCTTACATCCCTCTTGTACATACATATTATACGTTGCCAAAATATCAAATGCTTGCCCAAAGGAGGTTTGCCTCCCAATTTAGAGACCCTCGTTATTTATGGGTGCGAGAATCTGGAGCCAGAGCCAGTGAGAGAATGGGGCTTTCACCGGCTCACGTCCCTCAGGTTTCTAAATATTGACGGAAGAATCATGGAAGGGGAGGGAGAGAAGGCGCGGTTTCCTTCGGGGGACGAGGACGAGGAGGATGCGTGGCGTCTTCTCTATCCTTCCTCTCTAACACATCTTGATATAAGAAATATGAGGAACGTGGAAAGATTATCACGCGGTCTTCGGAACCATCTCTCCTCTCTCCAAGAGTTAACAATTGAAGATTGCCCGAAGTTGAGGGACTTGCCAGAGGATGGCCTCCCTCCCTCCCTCCAACTATTGTTCATAAGAGGATGCGAGATTCTGAAAGATCGATGCTCAAAACACACCGGCGACTATTGGCCCCTCATCCAAGGGATCCCTTCCATCTCCATTGATGGCTCTTGGATCCGATAAATTGATTCGTCCTGCTCCGGTCAGGTTTTCTAGGGTTCGGGTAAGCTTCTGGTTTCGAAGGCATCGATTTCCCGTTCTGCTTCCTCAACTCGATGCTCAATACAAATCGATACTTTCCCATGTAGATGTTTCACGTAACTTTTTGGAAGTCCGAGAAATCCCTAACATACGCATTGATTGGGTTCGGATCCAATGAAGAGAAATCCCTAACATACGCATTGATTGGGTTCGGGTCCAATGAAGTGAGATCGATCCGCTTTCGCTTTCATTTGCCAAATGCCGCGATTCATCCTTCGATGTGCAGTCAGTTTTCTTGCGGTTAGGGTAAGTTTCTCGGTCTTGAATGCATCAATTTCGCTTCTGTTCTTCAATTCGATGCTTTATGCGAATTAATTCTTTCCCATGGCAAAGTGTCGAATGGAATTTCCAGAAACTGCTGTATCGTGAAATACAACTAAAATTTAGGGCTGAAAGAATGATATTTAGTCTCCAATTGCACTGCTTGCGGAAGTTGATGATATTCTTGTATGCCACTGCAGCATCCATCTCATCTACTGCGTTGGGCCTGCTTTTCTCTTCAGTCACTGCAATGCACTTTCGAACAGCAAGTGATTCAGCCTCCTCTGCAGGCATGCATCTCCTCTGTTTCATTTCCGGCCTCAATCCCAACAAAGGCATGTTATGTAAGACCCATCTTAGTTAATCTTCACAAAACCTAGCTCAGGTTTACTCCAGGCACCGTGCCTTTCATCCACCCGATCATGACTCTGCTTCCATTTTTACTGGAACACCCTTCAAAAGAGCTTTTTTGACCTGTGCAAGTGATAGTTTTTAGTATCTGGTGATTTAAGGCTAAAAGTTACTATATTTTGAGCTTTCCAGATATACCAATAGGTCTAGGCAATCATTCCTAGGAGTTATTAAGCATACAAATGAGTCGCCATCACTAGTGATTGGTGGTCTCCCATATTTGTGAGTTAACAAATCACAAGAATTTTTCAATGAAAAAAACAAATAGAAAATCATCAAGAGGGTGTCCCACTTCATTTTTCATTGCTGTGAATTGGGTATGCATATAATTTTGTTCTGAGCACTCTACGCATGAAAGGTAATTTTTATTCAGGACTAATTGCTTTGTCTTGTTTCAGATTTTTGGCTGAGAAATATGAGGGATGTGGAAAGACTATCAACTGTGGACGATGTAACAAGCGTGGAGTATTCTGTTTCCTTCGTCTCTACATCTCTTTGGATGAGAACTATGAGGAATGTGGAAAGATTATCAAGTGATCTTCACAGCTATCTCTCCATTCTCGAATGGCTACATTTTATGGGTACTGGAACTTGCCAGAGGATGGCTTCTTTCCCTCCTCCAAGTATTCGGCACAATGCAATTTCAAATTCTGAAAGATTGATGCTCAAAACTCAGTGGTGACTATTGGCACCTCATCCAAGAAATCCAGCTCATCGTAGTTGATCGAGTTCGGGTAATATAAGAAGATATCTCTCCAATGTCTAATTTTTGTCCTTCAGGTAATGATTCAGACTTCCTTTCTTTCTTGCACACTCGTCATTTAGCTACTGTTGCTGCTGCAGGATCCATTGCTATTCTGAATCGTCAACTCAATACTAAAAAGTTCATGTTATTCAATGGACGAGCTTCACCTAAATTTCCACAAACCAGATACCGAAGGTCCAACATTGACATTTAGGTTGCTCTGTTTTGTTTAACAAGGAAGTGCGCAATGAAATGGTTAAAATGCTTGCATCGCACAGCGAGTCAACCATTGTTTTATACAAGTGACTATTCCTCAAAACAAATAATACTTGCATGGATTTGCTCACTGTGCTGGAATTATGATGCGTGGATGTGCCTGTTTGATGTTATATTTTGAACTTTTTTCATCCCCAAAACTTGTTTATCTTTCCACTCATGCAAATGCACTATGCTTTGCGTGAGAATCATGAAGAACTGTTGCTTTTATATTGATATTTTTCTGCAATTTCAGCGTTTGTTGTATTTTCTCTTCCAAATATCTTCTTTTTTATGCTCTAGCTCAGTGACCTGAATTATCTCTACTGTGCTTGTTGGGCAAAACATCCCACTGTCATCTTTGCTTGGCAAAATCTCTCAGTAGGATCAAATGCAAACACTGTCAAGTTAGGCAACTAATGTGCTTACGTTTATCTTTTGCAACTTTACAAAAAAAAGAAAAACAAAAACAAAAGGCTATTTATTTTGGTAGGCGTACTGATATGCTCTAAACTGTTTTTTTTTAGTGACATGCTCCAAAAGATTAATCCATATCATGATGTCAATTTTCGAGTTCTATATTCATGGTCAAATGGAGAAGCTTTTTTACTTATAACAACAGCAGCTACTGTAAAGATGAAAAAATAGGATTTAAAACAGGTGTTTTCAAGTTGGTGAATATGACAACAAAATTTGATTGAGCCCTGCAGTATAAGCCATTTAAATCTGAGTTCCTTGTTAAAGTTCATCATTCATCTTTCTCCTATTCAACTTCCCACACCATCTCAGAGCACATTTTCTTTTTCTTTGTTGTTGGGAAAAGGGGGAAAGGAGCAATAAGGAAGACTATGATTTGTCCAAATTCTGGGATATTTCTATGCAAGATTCTGAAAGATCAATGCTCAAAACTCGCTGGCAACCATTGGCCCCTCATCCAAGAGATCCCTCCCTTCTACATTGATGGTGTTCAAATCCAATGAATTGAAATTGATCACACCCGAGCCATGACAAATGATTTATCTCCATTGACTACTTTTCCTTCTTCAGGTAATTCTTATAACTTCTTTCATTCTTTTGCTTCCATTTGCTATCTGCCGCAATTCGTTGTTCCACCTAAAGTCAGCTTTCTGGGGTTGGGGTCAATATTTTGGGTTTGAAGGTATCAATTTCTATTCTGTTCTTCAGTTTGATGCTTAATACGGATTGATTTTTCCCTGTGGAGATGTTTCTCATAGAATTTCCAAAAACCAGCCACTGAAGGTCAGAGACTGACATTTGGGTGTGTCGTGTGTCCTCGATGGGGTCTTTTCTTTTTTAGGCCAGCAACTCACGGTTGAAATAAGCCAAATGTGATAAGAAGGATGGGGGATATAGATGTAGGTCCCAGTTTTGGCAAAGCTACCTAATGGGCACAAGCATTTGGTTTTCTTGAAATACAACTAAAATTTGGGGCTGCAAAATGATCTTTAGCTTCTTGAATCCCATCAGGCACGTCCTTTAGTCTTTAATTGCACTGTTTGGGAAAATTGATAATATCCTTGTATACCACAGCTGCATTTAGCTCCACTACTACCTTGATTCAGCTTTTTCTTTAGCTACTGCAATGCTCTTTCGAACAGCAAGTAATTCAGCCTCCTTTGCAGATCTAGCTTGCACTACCACACCTCTGCAGGCAATCATCTTCCCTGTTTCATTTCTGGCCATAATCCCAATGACAGCATGTTTAGTTCCTCCAACGTAAGAGCCATCACAGTTAATCTTCACAAAACCTAGCTCAGGTTTACTCTACACACCTTGCCTTTCGTCCACCCAATCATGATCCAGCTCTCCTACATTTTTACAAGAAACGCAGTTTGAAAGTGCTTTTTTAATCTGTAGGAGTAACAGTTTCAGGATCAAGTGATTTATGGTCAAAGATTACTGCATTTCTAGCATTCTGGATATACCAACTGGTGTAGGCAATCATTCTTAAGCGTTATCAGCCTGTACCAAGTCATTCGAATCTCCTAGCCTCACATTTGTAGAATATCAACCCATACCAATAAGTCACCATCGCTGGTGATTAGCAGTCTCCCATACTTGTTAGTTAACATAGCCATAAGGGTTTTTTAGCAAAAGGAAAAACCATTCAAAAGGGTCACTGATTCCTGACAATAATAAAGCAAAGTATCCCGGTTCTTGTCTTGTTTGCTCATTTTTGGTTGCTTTTGGGTGGGTATGCATATGATTTTGTTTGTCGGATCACTCTTATAGTTGTTCATTAAGCATGAAAGGCAACTGTTATTCAGGACTAATTGATCATCCCGTTCCAGGTTTTTGGATGAGAAATATGGGGAATGTGGAAAGACCATCAACGGTGGAGGATGTATGATGCATGGAGTCTTCTGTTTCCTTCCTCTCTAGCCTCTCTTTGGATGAGAAATATGAGGAGTGGAAAGACTATCAAGTGGTGTTCATGGTCATCTCTCCTCCCTCAAACAGTTATAAATTCTATGTTGCTCGAAGTTTGGGTACTTGCCAGAGGATGGCTTCCCTCCTCCCTCAACGTATTCCACATAATTCAATGTGAGATTTTGAAGGATGGATCCTCTTTTGCGGGCAACTACCGGCACCTCATCCAAGAAATCCCACTCATTGTGATTAATCTAGTTCGGATCCAACAGGAAGATTTCTCTCCACTGTCTTAAGTTTTGCTCTTCAGGTAATGATTCGGACTTCTTTCTTTCAAACTTGTCATTTAGCTACTGCTGCTCCAGGATCCATTTTCATTATGCTTCCTCAACTCAATGCTAAAATGTTAATTTTTTTCCATGGACGTGCTTCACATAAATGTCCACAAACCAGCTGCTGAATGTCCAACGTTGACATTTGGGTTGCCCTGTTTTGTTTACCGAGGAAGTACACAATGAAATGGTTATAGTGCTAATGTGGTACAGCCAATGACAATTCCTCGAACAAATAATACCTCCATGGACTTGCTCATGGTGCTGGAATTATGATGCGTCAAATGTGCCTGTCTATATCGATTATATATCTAGAATTTTGTGTGATGGCCAAAAATTGGTAATCTCTGCACTTGGATGACACATAAAGAATTTGCAAATGGAAATGAACAATGCATTGCGTGAGAATTATGAAAAATTGTCACTCTCATATCGAAATTGTTCGGCAATTTCAGCATTTGCTGTATTTTCTCTTCCAAATATCTGTTTCTTATGCCCTAGCTCACTGACCCGAATTCTCTCGACTGTGCTTCTCTTGCAGAAGATCCCACTGTCACCTGTGTCTGGCAAAATCTCTTGGGCTGATCAAATGCAAATACTGTTGAGGTAGGCAACTGATGTACTTATGTTCATCTTTTGCAACATGACAAAAGATAAAAAAGCTATTAATTTTGGTAGGTGCATCGATATGCTTTAATTTTTTTTTTTCTTTTTGTGACAAGGTCTAAATAAGATTAATCTTTATCATGATGTTGATTATCGAGGTCTATAATCAAAGTCAAATTAAGAAGCTTTATTACTTTGAATAACAGCTATTGTAAAGATGCAAAAATGGAATCTATAACGGGTTCTCAACTTGGCAAATACGACAACTAAATTTCAATGAACCTGCAGATTATAATCTATTTAAATCTGACTTTCTCATTAAACTTCACAATTCATCTTTCTTCTATTTAAATCTTACACCATCTCAAAGAACTTTTTCATTTTCTTTGTTGTAAAGGAAAGGCGGGGAGGATTAATCAGGGAGACTATACTTTGTTGCTCTGTTGAGTAATCCTAAAATTCCCACGTCTGCCACGAAGTATTGTGATTTAAAATTGCAAGAAGGTCGTCATCCAATACCACTCACAACCCAGTTATCTTGGGTAGGCAAGTCTTATCATTATCCTGCTAAGCTGCCAGAGCTCCAGTTAATCTTCACAAAACCTAGTTCAGGTTACTCTACAGACCCTGCCTTTCATCCACCAATCATGACAGTGATTAATGTAGTGACAGTTCCAAGATCAAGTGATTTATGTTTTTAATGGTTACTGCATTTTGAGCGTTCCAAATATACCAACAGGCGTAGGCTATCATTCTTAAGAGTTATCAGCTCGTACCAAGTTATTCGATCTCCTGACCTCACATTTGTAAAATATCAGCCCGTATGAAAAAGTCTCTATCACCAGTGATTAGTGGTCTCCCATACTTGTTTGTTAACATAATCATAATATTTTTCCAGCAATTAATATATATATATATAAGGTATCCCGGTTCACTTTTTGTTGCAGTCAATTAGGTGTGTATATAATTTTGTTCTGATCACTCTTGTAGTTGTTCACTGTGCATGAAAGACAATTTTTATTCAGGACTAATTGCTCGTCCTGTTTCAGACTTTTGGGTGAGAAATGTGAGGACTGTGGAAAGACTGTCAATGGTGGAGGATGTAAGAAGCATGGACTATTCTGTTTCCCTTGTCTCTAATTTCTCCTTGGATGAGAAACATGAGGAACATGGAAAGATTATCAAGTGGCCTACCTCTCCTCTCTCAAACAGCTATCTTTTGTAGGTTTTATTGGTACTTGCCAGAGGATGGCTTTGCTCCCTGCTCCGAGTATTCAGCATAGTGCGTTGTGAAATTCTGAAAGATCTATGCTCAAAACTCAATAGTGGTGACTGTTGGCACCCCATCCAAGAAATCCCACTCGTTGTGGTTGATTGAGTTAAGATTCAATAAGAAGATTTCTCTGCAATGTCTAATTTTTATTCTTCAGGTAATGCTTCGGACTTCTTTCTTCTTCCGCACTTGTCATTTAATTACTGCTTCTGCTCTATGATCCATTTCTATTACAAATCCTCAACTTGATGCTAAAAAGTTCACGGTTTTCCATGCACAAGCTTCACATAATTTGCCACAAAGCAGCTAGACATTTGGGTTGCTCTGTTTTGTTTGATAAGGAAGCACATAATGAAATGGTTATAATGCTAATGGGGTACAGCTAGTCCACCATTTTTTCATACGAGTGACTATTCCTCAAAACAAATAATACTCATATGGACTTGCTCACAGTGCTGGAATTGTCATGCGTGGATGTGCCTGTCTGGATTGATGATATATCTTGAACTTTGTTTGGTGCTCAAATATGGCTCATCTTTCCACTTATGGAAATGCACTATGCTTCGAGTGAGAATCATGAATAATTGTTGCTCCTATACCAATATTTTTCTGCCATTTCAGCATTTGCTGTATTCTCTTCCAAATATCTTTTTTTATTTTTTATTTTATGCCCTAACTCAGTGACCTGAATCCTCTCAACTGTGCTTGTTTTGCAGAATATCTCGCTGTCTTCTTTATTTGGCAAACTCTCTCAGAAGGATCAAATGCAAACACTGTTGAGGTAGGCAAATGATGTGCTTATGTTCATCTTTTGAAACTTGACAAAAGAAAAATAAAAGGCCATTTATTTTGGTAGGTGTAATGATATGCTTTAAACTGTTTTTTCGGTGACATGCTCAAAAAGATTAATCTGTATCATGATGTCAATTATCGAGGTCTACATTCAAAGTCAAATGAAGAAGCTTTCTTACTTCCAACAGCAGCAGCAGCTATTGTAAAGATGCAAAAAATAGGATTTAAAACAGGTGTTTTCAATTCGGTGAATATGACAATTAAATTTGAATGAATCCTGCAGATTATAATCCATTAAATCTGACTTCCTTGTCAAAGTTTAAAGTTCATCTTTCTACTATTCAAATTCCCACACCAGCTCAGAGCACATTTTCTTTTTTCTTCGTTCTTCGTTTTCAAGGAAAGGCAAAGAGGAGCAATCAGGGAGACTATGCTTTGCCACTCTGTTAAGTCATCATGAAAGCCTCACGTTTGCCACGATGTATTTTGATATAAGATTGTGAGAAGGCCGTTATCCAATACTACTCACAACCTTTTATATATGGTAGGCAAGTTTCGTTACTATGACCCTACCAAGCTGCTAGAGCTCCCGTCACGGATAAGACAAGATTCATGCGCCATCATCGCTAGAGGGTTATCCTTGTGTCATCTCGTTCGTGAAATATCAGCTTGTGCCAATAGGCCACAATCACTGGTGATCGGTGATCCCCCATAGTTTTGCGTTAGCATTATCATTAGGGTCATTCAGGAAAAACAAAATCATCAAAACAATCACATTTTTTAGGCTTGCAATGGGAAGTACCCTGGTATGTCCTGTAGATTTTTGGTTGAAGTTGGGTGAGTATGTGGATAATGTGTATGTCTGATTACTCTTGTAATTGTTTATTTCACATGACAAAGTAATTTTTTCTGTGGGCTACTTGATTTTCTCATCCCATAATTTTTTTTTGTTCCCATTTTCATCTCACACGCCATATATTAATCTTTTAGTTGAACTTGAAGAGTACGATATAGTGATTGTGATTCTATTGAGATAAGTATATTAATGATTGCGATCGACGAAAGTTGGGGCATTAAAGAAATGTCTAGGGCCTTAGTGAGGTGAACTCCAATTAACGTAAAAAAAAATTGTTCCTTTTGTTTTTTAATCCGTTTCACTTTTTATGCAATTAAAAAGCAATATTTGCTCAACGATTTATAAGAATGTAAGACGTCTTCAAAACACTTATCTTCCTCTGGTCAACCCGAGTTAGATGCCTTTATACGAAGTGTTACGAATCTTCTTGTTTTTTGTTTACAATATATGTTAATACTTCACATGATTGAGTTGAATAAGGAATGTTTCAAGAATACAATATTTGTCGCTGATGAATTGGATTTATTGATTTTTTGAACAACACTGTGTGATATACTAATTTGTAGATGTAAATCAATGATATAAGCATGTATATATGTCGGGGATATCCTTTGTTAAGGTTAAAATGGATATCCTTTATTAAGGTTAAAATAACTTTTGAAAAATTTCCCCTTGTCAAAAAAAGAAAATAAAATAAAAGGCTTTTTCGAAACTTCAAAATTTGTGGATGCCAAAAGATAATGTCAAGTCAACTTTTCATTATCCATAGTATGACATTGTTGTGGATGCCAAAAAAATAATGTCAAGTCAACTTTTCATTATCAATAATATGACATTGTTTTTATTTTCTCTTTGCCAAAAATATCGATATAGCATAAGAGGGATCCATCGTAGTCGATTGTTCTTAATATTTAAAGTAGACTCCAAATAAGAAAAAGCTAGTAATATGACATTTTGCATGTAAAGCATGATATTGACACCTCGGAGTTTTTATATTTCCCTTAATAGAATGCCTAGTTTAATACCAAAGAGAAGCAAAAAAAATAAAACACAAAAAATAAAAAGAATTCCTAGTTACTTCCCCGAAACAAGCCCCTTCTTCAAATTCTGTAGTGTGAAATAAAAGTTAAAATTTAATAGAAAAAGGAAGATTTTATACATATATTTTCGAAATGTTTCAGGTTTTCAAGTGCTAAATGCGGATTCAACTTGAATTTAACAATTGCAATAGTATTAAGCCCTAACACCATGTTGCGAAGGCATTGAATGGGCCGTCGTTGACATGTTGGGCCTATAAAGATAGATAGCCCCAACTCTTGGGCCTTGATCCAAAAATGGATTCGATTTTACTAGGACTTGACATACAATTCAGGTAATAAGGTAAAGAAGGTTGTTTGGCTGAGACAACACTCACTAATTGCAGAACTATCGAATGGGCAAGCCTAGACGGACCAAGTCGGACATCGACCATCAAAATTCTTACCCATTCCACCCTAAGATTTTGGAAATTATTATACTTTCTTCTTATAAATATCAGCATTGGGGCAAGCCAGTGCCCATGAAGAAAGTTGTTTGCCTAGACTTGCTCAAGTCGTGCATTCGGCAAACAATAAAACCATGTTAGGTGAGTCTTGGTAGCTCCGAGCTCTAAGAGAAGAGTCATGGCCCTAGGCTTGCCCAATTGTTTTCCCTTATTTGGGTTAGGTTGAGCCGAGCTTGATGGGCGATTCTTTTTTCGCTCTCGAGCCTACTCAAATGAACGAGTATGTTTTGCATTCGAATACAGTACGGGCTATTCGGGCTATTCGAAATATTTGGTTTCATGTTGAGAAAAAAATGATAGATAATATACTTGATATTAATGTGGGCTCACATGAGCTTGAAACTTATGGCCTAATTATGTGCGAAAACACACGATCAAGACCGCCACCTGCGATGGCCGAGCTGGATAAAAGCTCCCATGATGTCTACCCAAGACGGAGGAGTTCGAATCCCGCGAGACGCACGAGATCTTAAGCGTGACGTTGGGGTGGTGGGTTCTCCGCTAATGTCGCCCCATGGTTAACCCGACGGCTGCTGGCTGTAGGGAGTTCCCTAAGTATCCCAAAAAAAAAAACACACACACACACAATTAGGTATGGAGAACAATGAGTTATTACAATAGCTCTCTTTAGATTTAGTTAATGACAGACTTTGTAATCTTTATAATTCCCTCTCCTTCCATATTCTAGCGTGATAAAGATGAGTCATCATCATTACCTAACAACAATTTATGGGACCATACGGTGAGTCGACCAAAAGACAACTTCTGTCGAAGGATTCAGTGCAAAACAAAAGCCGCGAGAAGATGGTGGAAGAAGGATTTTTTTAGCGAGGGAGAGCACTGAGTTCGGCAGAGCTCTAGCTCAGTTTCTGACGTCTCTCGGCCTTGCTCCTTCGACAACGGCTCCTCGCCGTTCGATCACTTAAGCTTAGTCCTCTCGCTCTCTTTCTATGGTTTTCGGCTTTCGGTTCAATGAATCGAGCTGAGCTCTCTGTTTTTTCTTGAATTTCCAGAGGAGAAGCTTCTTCATCGACTTTCCTCCTTGTCGGTTTCTGTTGATGTCCTGGACCCTGGTTGTAGCTGATGGTAGTAACTGATGTGAATCGCTGCTTGAAGATGGCGTATATTAGTTCTTTAACAGGGAGGCGTTTTACCTGTTCAACAGAATGCCTGACTCAGTCATAGATAGTTAATTCCTATTGTATTCTCCTTACCAACGTTTTGATGTCCCATTGAAGTTGCACTGCTCGTCTCTTACTGCATTTCCCGTATAAAAGTTGATAGAAATGCGATTATGTGTGCTTTTAGTATGTCAAATGTGGGTCACGTGCGTTTGATGTTCGCTGTTCATGCGTGCATTTGCTGTGTTAACTGACGTTGCAGATGTACATGGTATTACTCCTCTAAGCTGCTGGATGCGAGAAGTTCTGGTACGGATGACCTACGTATGACGTTATATACATAGTCCTTGAGGTGCATAAATATGCATAGTGAGATGGGCATGTGTGGATATTGATGGCTCATCAAATTGTCATCGTTTCCAGCCTTGAATATAATAAGGGTGTTTGCTGGCTGCTTTTGTTCACATGGGGAATGTGAGGATTTCAATATCATTTCGGTAGTGTTCTAGTTGTGCGAACATATAGAGAGATGCCGCATCGATGTTACATTTTTTTCCATCAAATTGGGGCAATTCAAGACTTGAAACATTTGAAAAATGATGGCATTCCATGTTGCCCTGATACGAGTCAAGTAAAGCCATTAGTTGTCTGGTTTTACTTGTGCATACTTGGACGTCCTCGGCATGTAAATCCATGTAAGAAAGTGACAGTTTGGATTCATTATCATTTCATATTGGATTGTCACATTGGTATGCTTGAAGCGTGCTTAAGTTGTCCTAATAGCTTGCTGTCCGTATGTATTTGTGCAATGAATGATGAACTTGCATTTTTGGCTGGTGGGGTCTTCTTTCTGTTGAAGTGTTTATTGGCGCTTTCTTTGAGGTAAAGAAGGTGAGTATATTGAGCTAAATCTTCACTGCAACATGTTGACATCTTCTCAGCTCGCCCTTCATGCTTTGAGATTGTACAATATCAGCCCTCGTTTAATTGGTGGTGTAGTTGGTTGAAAAAATGCTAACAACTTACTAGTTTCAATTAGGTAGTCGAGCCTTTAAGAATAGGTTTATCCACTGTTGGATGAAGTGGACTTCACATGGAACCCAACTTTTGACAACGCAAGTGACAAATTGTGAATCTTAGAATTCATTCCTTATGTTGTGAATTCCCCTCCAGATCAAGTTACACCAGTCATTAGGTAATTAAAGGTAATTGGATGTATTGGCTGATCTGGCTAGTTTCGCCGGCTGTGATAGTGGCAACAGCATTGGAATGAGTCGCCTCGGCGGTGGTGCTAACGCCAACGGCATGGCAGTGGCCGTGGGAATGGTGGTGCTTTCTCTTGCCTCATTACTTCATTTTATTTTATTTTTCAGTTTTTTGCTGTTCTCTTTTTAGCTTTTCTTTTTGCTTTTATTAAGCTTATATTTGATAAGATACATGAAAATCTAGACATAATTCTAATAGACAAGTACCATAGAGATAATGAATGAATAATTAAAATATGATTAAACATGAAAAAAAGTTATACGAACATTATTGTGGATTTTGAGGAAGAGAACAGCAATTAATGCCGATTGTTAAATAATATTTCATTCAAATGAAAAAAAAAACCCATGTGAAAAGTGAAGTAACAAAGCCAATTCGCATCTTGGAAAGTCTTGGTCTTCCTGAGCTTATGTTATATGTGGCAATGACAATGCTAAAAATTCATAGCAGGATGGGTGGCAATGATTTGCTAAAAGGTGCTGAGGTAGTAGTTAATGATCAGAAGCTGCTTAATAGGAGAATGCTAGTCCTTTTGAACATGATTTTCCTGTTCACGGGTTTTATGTGTAGACCATAATTTCCGGCAGATCATACTATTAGATGGTTATTTGTGACTCCTTTACTATTACCAGAGTAGAACAAAGCAACTTGCTTAATGGATTGGTTGGTGTGGTCGGTGTGCCTAACCCTTTTTCTTGTTTAGCTCAAAGCATGTGCTTTTGTTTTCCTTATTGAACATAAAAAGTTAACAGTCTATGATGACTCATAATTGTATAACCAATAGTCTTGGTCTTCCTAAGGTTATGATTTATATACATGAACAAATATATGATTGTGGAAACTACAAATATCTAAGGATATTCTCCAAACATTACGAGACAATCACTTGTGGAAAAAATGTATTTTATATCGATTCCTCTAACTACTTATGTGTATTCTTGAAAGTTTGGGTCTTTGTTTATTGTTTTTGGTAGGTGAAAGTCTTGATCTTCCTTTTGTAGTTTGTTTTTTACTTCTTGCAAGAGCAAATATGTTAGATTTTGAAAATCTGACAATCAAGTGTATTGTCAAGAAGATTTTCGATCTTTACTCCTTATTCTATACATTTTATCATCTAAATCAAAACCCTAAATACAAAGGACACTCTATGCCCAACCAAAGCTCTAAACTTCAACTTCTAATTTTCATCAGACTGTTTACCAAGAACTCAACTTCTTGTTGTTTGGATCCAATTTGTCATTATTATGGTTATTATGGAAGAAAGAAGATTTTCTTTGTGGGGGGCGTTGGCAATGGCTAAGATCGGATAAGTCTTACAACGTGAAACCTCGATTTATGCAACATCATACTGTCCATTACATGCTTGTAATGGACTGACAGTGTGAGTATAATGCTATTATTCCTCATTTATTTGATGAAGTCGGTGTCTATTTCTTCTTCTTTTTTATATTTTTCTTTTTCTTGGGTTGACATTAAAAATGGAGCTCTTGAGTGTACAAGAATGTTCATGGGATTCATTGGAATTGGAAAATGTGGAGCTTTAGGTTGGGTCACGCATCAAGATCAAGGACCGTGTTTTTTTAATCGCCCTCTGCCCCCTAGGGACTTCACCAAAACAAGACTCTACCCGCCAACTAGTTGTCTTTACCCCCATCTTCCCCTATGGAATATTTTATGTTCAGAAACTCAATCGTGTAACCCTAAAAGGGTTCATTTCTTCATATGAATATGTCTTTCAACCAAAAATAAAATAAAATAAAATTGGGAAGTGATAGACTTTATCATATCAAAATAATCGTCGAATGTTGAATAAATCTCGGGTATTCCAATGATTACCTTTTTTTGTCAATTTGATGAAAGAGGTCATTTTCTGATGATCAACTCAAATTAGCATTGGAAATTGTTCGTTTATTTATGTTTTCAAAGATGGGTGGATAGTATCGATGCTTGATTGACCCATCGGACAAGGCATCATGTCTCGAATTCAATTGATATACAATTCCACAATACAAAGCCTTGATTGACTATTATTATCGTCGTTGGAGTGTTTTAGTTATTGATGTGAGGGAAGGATGGTGCTTGGAAATCACTTTTGCTTCCCTGTATCATCTTTGTCAATGTGTAGTTTTGCTATTAAGTTTCGATGGTCTTTTCTCGAAAGAAATGGTTTTTTGAACACTTGATATTAACACAATTGTGGGAAGATACTTATGTGGGTTCATCAACCAAGTTGGCTAGATACAGTTTTGGTTCTTTTTAAATCGATGTTCAGGCAATTGACCTCTCTTACTTTTATGTGGCAATGTAATGTTTTAACTTATCAGTTTGTACAATAAAACCTTTCCGTACCTACCATTACTTATAGGGCCAAATCGATAACGTGACGCCACATTGGCAAATTTAGAATAAAATGGAGGGAGAATATGGAGAAAGAGAGAGGGGCTGGGCAAGGCTGCCTATCTAAGATCGTGTCTTGTTTTTGGTGTAACTTTTGGATTTCGCCCCTCTCAATACTCCAAAAAAAAAAAGAAAAAAAAAGATAGTGTCCTGTACTGGATGAGTATAATAGGCAAAAGGACACAACAAAAACTATGTTAAAATACCTTCAACTAATTTGTCCCTGACCAATGAATCTTATACATATGAAAAAAAGAAAAGGATTTTTATATCTTCTCAAAATGATAGATCGTTTATCTACCCAATTAAGTCACAATGCAACAGGAGAATTTTGAATCCCGATTCATGCAATAACATCGTTTTGAATTCATTCAATTTGAATTGGTATTTTCCCCATTCTCTACGTCCTTTGGTGGATAAAACTTTTTTGGGAACAAACAACAAATCATAATCATTTTTGTATCAATTTTCAGCCATGCCTTTCTTCGTTCATGGTTCGATATTCTGGTATCTTAAGCGTAAAGGAACCACACCAATACATCCCGAACTTTGTGGTTAAAATCTACTATGGTACCGATACTGTAGGGGAAGTCCTGCAGAGGTCGTTTATCTACCCAATTAAGTCACAATGAAACAAGACATTACAAATATCATTATTTTCTTCAATGATAATATCTTAGGAGCAATTAGCACTTACTACTCAGTAATGGGTTCGATGAGTAGAACACTCGACACTATGTGTATCAAGAGAAAATCAACAATTATACAAGCTTGTGGATATTGCTGTGTTGGGAAAGACAAAATCTTCTTATTCAAAACCCAGCACGTAAATTGCAAATCATCGCTATAATTTTAATTTGAGTCTTGTTAACGAGTATTTTTAGAGCACTTCTTAGTTGTACTTAACAAAGAAAGATTATCGTTCTCAAAACATTACTTGTAAAAGATATGAGGGAGACATAGTACATCAAAAAGAACAATATTTATCTATTTAAATATTTAACAAGTATCCTAGGACATGTTGATGAAATTCTAATGATTTTAGTAAATATTGAAAGCATTCATTTGACCTTGCCCCAACCTAAAATTGATGCATCGAGGTCATGACACATGTCACGGGACTCATGAACAAGGTTAGATAAGGATGGGTCCCAGGAATATAATAGATTTTTAAATGAAATAAAAAGAAGAGGCTCCAGTGTGAACAAAAATAATCAAATCAAATCCAATAGGAAGACATCAAAGAGAAGGTGCAAGTGAGGAATCGTGAATTTCTAGAATTCATTTATGCTGTGAGTTCCCCTCTAGATCAAGTTATGCAGTCATTAGATAATTAAAGGTAATTGGATGCGATGGTTGATTTGGCTAATTTCGCCAGTTGCGATGATGGCAAATGATTTGGTATGAATTGCCTTGGCGATGGTGTTGATGGCAATGTCATGGCAGTGGCAGCGGGAATGGTGGTCCTTTCTCTAGCCCCATTCCTTCATTTTCTTTTTTTTTTCTTTTTCAGTTTTTTTTTTTTTGTTTTCATTTTATTAAGCTTAAATTCGATAATATACATGAAAATTTAGCATAGGATAAATAAATGAATAATTAAAATATGATTAAACATGAAAAAGTTGGACCAACATTATTTTATTTTTTTATTTTGAGCAAGAGAACAAAAATCAATGCTGATTGTCAATTAATATTTACATTCAAATGGAATAAAAAAAAATAGAACTCACATTAAAAGTGAAGTAACAAAGCCAATTTGTGTCTTGGAAAGTCTCGGTTTCTTTGAATTTATTGAAGTTTCTTTCACATCATCTCCTTTTAACTTTTGCTTCACTTTCTTTACAAAGAAGGCACATGATGTCCAGCAAAGTCTTGGACTACTTCCTGAGTTTATGGTATACGTAGTAATGATGGTGCTAAAAATTTGCAACAAGATTGGCGGCAATGAATCTGCTGAAGGGTGCTAAGGTAGTAGTTGATGATCGGAAACTACTAGATAGGAGAATCCTAGTCCTTTTGAACATGATTTTCCTGTTCTTAAGTGTTATGCGGAGACTATAATATCCACAAGATCATATATTGTTAGATGGTTATTTGTGACTCATTTACTATTACCGGAGTAAAACAAAGAAACTTGCTTAATGGATTGGTTGGTGTGCCTAACCCTTTTTCTTGTTTAGCTCAAAGCACGTGCTTTTGTCTTCCTTATTGAACAAAGAAAGTTAGTCATCTCTAATGACTTGTAGTTGTATGAGAAAAGTCTTGGTCTTGAGTTATGATTTATAAACATGAATAAATATATGATTTTGGGAACTACTAATACCAGAAGATATTCTCTAAACATTATGCAACAAGCCCTTGTGGACAAGAAGTATTTTATATTAATTTTTCTAACTACTAATGAGCATCTTTGAAAGTCTTGGTTTTTGTTTAATGCTTTCGATAGGTGAAAGTTTTGGTCTTCCTGACCTTTATAGTTTTCTTTCTCCACTAGCTCTTTATCACTTAGATTCACCATAACCAATGCTCGTCCCCCTGTTCAACAGTGTTCTCCTCCTGCTTGTCTAAATCTAGTGCTCGTGCTTGTCGGATTGCTATCGTTTGTCTCACCTTGTTCACTAGTTTGATCTAGGAAGTCTACTTAGAAAAGGTAAGAGACATATGTCTACTCGCTCTGTTTTTCCCTCAAACTAATGTAACTGAAACTTTGCTATTTAAAGCATCTAGTGGGCTTTTATTACACAAGAGCAACCACCTATTCTTTTACAAATCTTTCTATTAATGGAGGCCAAAGCAATATTTTGAGCAAAAGAAGAGGCAACGGCGGCAACTGAAGTTTGGTTCTTAAACCTATTTCAAGCCTATCTATAATCTCGATTAAAGTTGATGTCAAATACTTGATGTGAAGTTTAATAACAAAGAATTGCTACTTTAATTTTTGTTAGATAGTAATATTAGGTTGTGATAGTCTGATTTTCTACTTATGTTTTCAATTGAATAAATAGGGCTTTTCATCGATGTGCCTATAATGCTATTCTCTGAGCTGATTACTCGTGAGATAACTAGACTAGTTGGGGAAGTCATTAAGGGATTTTAATGTAACGGGCTTATGAATTCAACTAGAAATCGACTGCTCGACCGTGTTAGTTTGCAAGGGTCATTGTGGCACAGTTGAAAATCTATTAGAGACGGGAAAAAAGTCGATTTGATTGAGATATATAATTAGGCATGAGTGATTCCATCTAATTACAAAATTCTCATCGATTGATACTAAACCGATTTTTCTGTCGTTTTGGTACCCTGTGTTCGTAACTGAAACTTAGAGATTTCCACGACAATCGAAAGTCACCAATGAGTCGAAGATGTATGTTGTGGTTCGAAAATAATTGACCACAAGTCCATTGCAACGAAAATTCCCAAAAACTACCTAACAGTTTAGGTTGCGTTAAAGTCACGTTTTGACTACCACCTACCGTGGTGGCGTAGATGGATAAGGCGCTGGTGATCCTGCCCCCTCAGGTGAAGAGTTCGAATCCCGCTGTGTTCGCTTGGTGACTTGGCCGCTTCATGGGGGTGGTGGTTTCCTCCGTGGGCTCCAAGGTTTACCCACCGGCTTCTAGCTGTACGGGGTTCCCTGGGTCATAAAAAAAAATCACGTTTGACTGAAGTTAACCGAGGAAATGATGTCGATTTCAGAAATTGAGAACTTTAAGGTGTCACAATTAATTTTAGGAATATTGCTACATATTTCCAAGAATTGTTGACGATAGGAATTATTTGAGAAAAAAAAAATACAAGAGCAGCAAAAGAACAAGAGAAAAGCGGTTTATTAAATAGGTTTTTGGGCTTTTATTGTGGGACATTTGGAGAAGGAGTTATAAGAACTTGAATGGGGACTTGACCCTATTAACTAAAGTGGTAAAATCGTAAAAGGAAAAGACGAAAAGCTTCTAGAAATGAAGTAATTTCGTATGAAGGCCTAAGGCTTATAATTTCACCTCAATTTGAATCTCATTTGGAAGAGATAGACTTGTATAAAGTAGTGGGACACTTGATGGTGATGGAAGAGCAAATTTCCATGGAAAAAAGGACCATAGCTTTGTGGAAAGTATAAAGGAAACTTCTTAGTAATTTCCTCATTTCTTTCTTCCTCTTTTCCATGCGTGAACATCCGCTAGTTGCAGCGTGCGTTGGCCCTTCCACCCACTCACGTACGCCAACTTCTTCTGCTGCAATTTCTCCGCAACTTCCCCTCCATTACTTGATTCTTCCTCTCTCCTCTTTCCCCCATTTTCTCCTCTCGACGACATCACCTCCCCTCTTCTTTTCTTTTTCTCCCCCCTCACGCATTCTCCATTTCTACCATAGCACCCCCAGCCTTCTTTCACCTCCATTTATTTGCTTTCATTTTCTATAGCTTCATCATCCACTCAGCTCACCATCATCCTCACCGTTGCACGCCATCCGCTCAAGCCGACCACCCTTGGCTTTGAGCTCAACTTCAACGAACTGTTGCCGTTCGAGTTGCGAGCCTTGTGATTCCGTCGCCGTCGCACCACCGGCATAGGAAGTGCGTGGTTCTAGCATAGGTGAGTTATTTTCCTAAATTTGGAATAGGGGTTGTGTACCTCTATTTAGGGGTTGAAATTAGCTGAGAAAGGTTTAGATGAGATTAAAGATAATTAATATTAATTTGGTAAGGTTATATTAGCCATAGGGAGGCTTAGTTTTAGTTAAAATAGCAAGATAAGAACCGTAGAGGACAACTAGGCAAAAACAGGGGATGTTCTTTCAAACTGTTTTCTGAATGTGTATCATTTATTATTTTTTTACACTAACATGTGTTGCGATTTTGAAGTGAATTTTTTCTGAAGAAATTCTTTACATATCTTCAAGTATAACATATATTTTTCTCAGGAATTTTGGGGATTTAAAGGAAAATGATTTTGGCTTCGTTGTCTTTAAACAGAAACTCGAACTGCACTAGAATTTGCGACTTATAAGGATTCTATGGGTTGTTACTAATCCT
Organism: Eucalyptus globulus; assembly: GCA_014182545.1. NCBI lineage: Eukaryota > Viridiplantae > Streptophyta > Magnoliopsida > Myrtales > Myrtaceae > Eucalyptus > Eucalyptus globulus. Next base: position 11,433,659 of record CM024718.1, read on the forward strand.
TCGAGCTCGATTTTAAAAATGGGTTCTTCACAAAAAAAATTTGTTACATCTTCTAGTTGAACATAGTCAAATTTCAGACCAAATGGACCTGTTTCATACTCCGAACCAAGCTGATTTTGGAAAACAGAACTGCTGGAAATGGACCAGATTTTAGTGCTGGATTGAGTAAATTACTAAGCCGAATCTAGAAGGATATAGGTCTTGGTAGGGGTGAGCAGCGGTTTAGGGTCGACCCTGGACCGACCCTGGACCGGCCCAACCCTGCCGGTCCTGGTCCGGTTCCCAAGGGGACTGGGTCGGTCCTTGGTCTTGAAATTCCAGGACCAACACTGTACGGGTTGGTCCTCGGTCCTAAGAGTTTTGGGTCGGTCCAACCCTGGACCAACCCTGTATATTATATTATATTATTTATAATTCTTTTATATATTCAAACCTAAGTAAAATGTCTGTTATATTATATTATATTGAGATGTTTTATCAATAGCACTAATAGTAATTTCAATTTAAAACTTTTGTTGAGTATTAATTATGTGGCGTTTGTTTTGTTTTCAGGTGTTTAGAAGTTCAAGTGAATTAACAAGATGTGAAGTTATATATTCATGGTTTATATTAAGTATTTTGAACTTTTTATGGTTTAATTGTATTTTACTAATGAATTTCAATTGCACATTATTTTTCAATTTGTATCAAATGGTATAAGTTTTTAAAGAGTAGAGAGTATTGTAGTTGTTATGGTAATTTGCTATTTAAGTGGTGTGAAGCTCATTTTTTGGTTGAATGGACTCTACATGATTAAATGCAGGAAAACGCTTTTGTATATGGTGTTATGAATATTAAAGATAGATGATTGCAAGAATTTTACATCTTGTCCCATATCTCGATGAGTGATTAGCAAGTACGAAATTTCTATTATTGTGTCATCTTAAATTTGCTAAATATGCATTAGTATTTATAGTTTAGTTGCACAATGCCACATTGTCGATGGATGTGTAATTTGAATTTGGAGGTTTGTTTTTTTAAGGAGTATAGAAAATCAAACGAAAAAAATTATTGATCGGTCCTGGGTTGACCCTGGAACCGGACCGAACCCATTGGGTCGGTCCGGTCCTTGGTCCCAGGTTCAATAGGGTCGGTCCTCAGTCCTAAAAATTGAGGACCGACACTGTACGGGTTGGTCCTAGGGTTAAGGGTGGCCCGGACCAACCCGGACCATGCTCACCCCTAGGTCTTGGTGTCTTCATAGAAAATGTTTGTTTACATACCTTTTATCATATTTTAAAGTTTGAGAATTTTTCGAACTTGTTTGAGATGGTTTCTTGTTGTTATAATTATAGTTATAATTATGGTTAATGGATCAACGAAAGCCAATAAATTAATATACGTCTTTTCTGTTCATGTATCTCTTTTGGATTCATGAATTTCCTAAATTTTTATGTTCACGTATCTATTGAATTCATGAATTTCCTAAATTCATGTATCTTTTAGTTCATGTATATATAGAGTTCACAAATCTCTTGAATTCACGTATCTATGGATTCGTGAATCTCTTGAATTCATGTATCTCTTGATTCATGAATTTCGTGGATACAAGCGTCTATTTAATTCATGTATCTCTTCTGTACATGAACCAAGAAAATCTTTATAAATGGATGGGAGCGTAGAGCTTCATTACGATTTTTTTATTTTAGTTTTTCCGACTCGATTCCAAAAGGCTTTGATATACTTTTCTACTCTTTGGATTTTCTGAGTGTACTGGTTCAATTGAACAGGTCGACTGAGTCCTGTTTGCATAGTACTAATCCAAATAGGTTCAAGGTGTTGTATCTTGGGAGGCATAGTTCGTGAATCTGCGAAACGCCTTTGGCAGGAACTAATCACCTTAAGGAGATTCGGATATCCGTACCTTACTTTCAATTTTATGTTATTTTTCAGTGATATCTTATTTTCTTCTTCTCCAAGATTGGTAAAAGGAAGAATATTATAAAGTTGTTATCATCTTCTTTACATTGATGTTCTGATTACAATAAATAGTTTGCTTTCTCTAGATTAATTTCCAACAATCTTAAGGCAACTATCTCACTCATTGTTTGTTGTTCTTGTTAGATTATTGAGATGGCTGAAAACAATTAAGTGCCCTTCAATGTCCTGAATGTTTCAGGAGACGTTCCTATGGTCGATTCGACCGTTGCTATGGAAGATGTTCAATCCTCAGGGTCTAAATTTATAGCAGCCAATGTTACAGGCCCTTGGGCTAACACCAATTTTGGTGGTGCGGGTACAAGTCATACGACTGGTATGCCCGGGACTGTTTTTCAGAACCATTTAAGCCAAATGGCTTTTGGCTCTGTTTCTGGAGGGATAGTTCAACGAACTTTGTCTACTGTGATGGCAACGCCTCCGGTTACAGCTAATGAGAAACCAAAGAAATTCACCAGAGTGGGCTTTAAATAGTGGCAGCAGAAGATGTTCTTCTATCTAACCATGCCTAATCTGACGAAATATTTATCGAAGGTGTGCCTGATAATTAGTCCAAATGAGCAAGATGTCATGACGCTTGGTGCATTGGAGGCTTGGAAGCATGGGGACTTCTTATGTCGAAATTGTATCATTAACTGTTAAGTGAATTCTCTTTATAATGTTTATTGTAATATTAAATTTGCTAAACAGTTATGGGAGTCCTTAGAAAAGAAATAGAAGACTGAGAACGCTAGCACCAAGAAATTTGTGGTTGCCAAATTCTTGGACTACAAGATGGTGGATTCTAAATATATCATGAGTCAGGTTCAAGAATTACAATTAATTCTGAGTGACATATTTGCTGAGGGAATGATACTTAGTGAATCATTCCAAGTGGCGGCTATGATTGAGAAATTGCCTCCGGGTTGGTCAGACTTCAAAAATTATTTGAAGCACAAACAGAAGGAGATGAGCCTTGAAGATCTTATTTTGCGCCTCATAATTGAGGAGGACAATAGCAGGAGGGTGAATCCTTCTTCTGAGCCAAAGGCCAACGTTGTGGAATCTTCCAAATCCAAGCAAGATAGAAAAAGGAAGATGTCTTTTCAAGGAAAAGGCAAGTAGAAGGAGTAGTTCTAGAAATTCTAAGGGATGTGTTTTATATGCAACAAGCCTGGCTATTGTGCTAAGAATTGCAAGAAGCGCCTGAAAAAGGCAAGAACGATGGTGCAGCCCAGCAATTGAATTTGACAGAACATGACAATATTGAGAGACTGTCTGTTGTGGTAATGTCTGAAGCATCTCTGGTGTCGAACACTAATGGTTGGTGGCTAGACATGGGTGCCACAAATCACATATGTGCAGATAAACACATGTTCTCATCTTATGAGAAGGCTGATGAAGATGAGAAGCTTTATATGGCTAACTCTGTATCAGCAAAGGTTGCCGGAAGAGGAAAGGTGATCCTGAAGTTTACATCTGGCAAGGAGGTTGACCTGCTGAATGTGCTGCATGTACTAAAGATTCGGAAAAATCTAATTTTTGGCCCTATACTTGTCAAAAAGGGTTTCAAAGTCGTATTTGAATCTAACAAATTTGTACTATCAAAATGATGGATGTATGTGGGGAAATGGTACTTGTATAATGACTTGTTTAAAGCCAATGTGGTTGTCATTGATGTAAACTTGACTTATGTGTACCTAAAGACTATTAATAAAGAAAAGTCTTCAGTTTACACTGTTATGTCTCATTATCTACGGCATGGTAGATTAGGACATATAAACTATGGTACAATGAAAAGAATAGCAAACTTGGGGTTAATTCCAAGATTTGAGTTCGATACCCGTTACAAGTGTAAGACTTGTGTTGAGGCCAAGTTTGCCAAGAAACCCTTCAAATCCATTGAAAGAACAAGTGAACCTCTACAATTAATCCATAGTGATCTATGTGATTTGAAGTTTGTAGAAAGTAGAGGTGGAAAGAAGTACTTCATCACATTTGTGGATAACTGTACTAGATTTTGCTATGTCTATTTACTAACTAGCAAATATGAAACTATGAGCATGTTTGTCAAGTATAAAAATGAAGTTAAAAACCAACTTGATAAATGGATTAAAGTGCTTAGGTCTGATAAGGGAGAAGAATACAGTTCAATCAATTTAAAAGAGTTTTATGCTAGTTTTGGAATAATTCTCCAAACAATTGCACCTTATACTCCACAAGAAAATGGAGTTGCTGAATGATTGAACATGACACTAAAGGAGATGGCTAATGCCATGCTTTTGAATTCAGGTTTACCTCAGAACTTGGGGGGAGGCAGTTTTAACTGCAATTTATATTCTTAATAAAATACCCCACAAAAAGACAGGTAAAACTCCATATGAATTATGGAATGGAAAGTTGCCATCTTACAATTTTCTAAAAGTGTGGGGGTGCTTGGCTAATGTGGCAATTCCTCCTCCTAAACAAACTCGGTTGGGACCTAAAACGGTGGATTGCATATTCATCGGTTATGCTCAAAAATAGTAGTGCATATAGATTTTTGGTTCACAAATCTGAAAATGCGGAAATCCATGTCAATACAATCCTAGAATCAAGGGATGCTGAATTTTTTGAGGATATATATCCTGCAAAAAGAAATCAAGGAGAACTTTCTCAGAAAAGGCTTAGAGAATCATAATATTAGAATGATGAAGTTGTGACCAAAGAAGCCGAACTTCGAAGGAGTAAAAGGTCTCGAATTGACAAATCTTTCAGACCTGATTTTCTAACATACATGTTAGAAGGTGAGCCCCAAACATATAAAGAGGCAATGTCATCTCCAGATGCTCCTTTTTGGAAAGAAGCTGTTGACAATGAACTTCATTCTATCCTAAGTAACCATACTTGGGAATTGATTGATCTTCCACCTGGAAATAAACTAATTGGATGTAAATGGATTTTTAAGAAAAAACTAAAGACTAATGGTTCCATTGATAAGTATAAAACTCAACTTGTAGCCAAAGGGTTTACACAAAAAGAGGGTCTTGACTACTTTGATACTTATTCACTTGTCACAAAAATGACATTAGTAAGAATGTTGATTGCTATAGCTTCACTATACAATTTGCAGATACATCAAATGGATGTGAAAATTGCATTCTTAAATGGTGATCTTGACGAGGAGATTTATATGAAACAACCTGAAGGATTCAAGGTCAAAGGACAAGAACACAAAGTGTGTAGACTTGTCAAATCATTGTATAGACTTAAATAAGCTCCTAAGAAATGGCATGAGAAATTTGACCAAGTAATAATTCAAAATGGGTATAGAATCAATGAGTGTGACAAATATGTGTACATTAAATCCTCAACAATTGGATATGTACTTATTTTTCTATATGTCGATGACTTATTAATTCTTGGAGATAACACCGAGGTCATCAAAATCACCAAGAACATTCTCAAGAATAACTTTGAGATGAAAGATTTAGGTGCAGCAGATGTTATACTCGGCATCACAATTCTAAGGAATTCTGATGGCTTAGGTTTAACAAAATCTCATTACATTGAAAAGGTATTTTAGAGATTTAAAGAATTTAGCATTAAAGATGCAAACGATCCTTTTCTTCTACACCTAACTTTAATAAAGAACACTAGAAATAGTATTAGATAGATGGAATACTTGCAAGTAATCGGCATCATCATGTATACCATGAATTGCACTAGACCTGATATTGCGTACTCAGTAAGCAAACTGAGTAGATATAGCAGTAACCCAGGTCACGAGCACTAGAATGCTCTGATGAGAGTATTAGGATATTTGAAAAGGACAAAAGACATGTGTTCACGCTAGGAGGTGCGGTAGTGCCATGGAAATCCTCTAAACAAACTCTAATAACGCGCTCTACAATAGAATCGGAGTTTGTTGCTTTGGATAAAGCTGCTGAAGAAGCAGAATGGCTTTGACTTTTTTTAGAAGATGTTCCTATGTGGCCAAAACCTATGCCTGCAATTTGCATACACTGTGACAATCAAGCGGCAATTGCAAGGGCACATAATGTGATTTATAATGGTAAGTTTAGACGTATTCGTCGTAGACATAATACCGTAAGGCAATTGCTCTCAAATGGAATCATTTCTTTAGACTTTGTAAAGTCAAAGGAAAATTTTGCGGATCCGCTGACAAAAGGTTTGTCAAAAGAGTAGATAAACTATGCATCGAGAGGAATGGGTTTAAGAGCCTTATTTCAATAAAGAGATTTCAGGGTGGAAACCTAACCTATGCAATTGGAGATCCCATGGTCTAGGTTCAATAGGACAACGCAAATTTTGGAAACTCTAATGTAAGCACAGTCTCCCATTCCTATGATGCAATAGTGCTTTCCTACAGTGTTATTAAGGGTATGCTATGCATTTAATGATTCCTATAACTTGTAATATAACATCCAAGTAAGATATGGTAGGATATCTTTAATAGAAATGCACCTATATGCGTGGAGCTAGCCAACTCTATGAAAATCTTTAAAGGCTAGATTTTCTAAAGCATGTATGAATCCCAAAAGGTTCAGGGCCAAAAGAACGAACACAACCGAGAACCAATCTTGAATTGAAAATACTCTGTGTGAGGTTTATTGTCTAGGCTTACACAAACAACTGGCGATTCAAGGCTTAGTCCATCGACTAGTTAAGTAAGTCCAATAGGCTTTCACTAAAGAAGGTTCAAGGCAAAAGCTACCTATCTTGATGCAGTGTATTTCAACAGGTATGCTCAGATTCTTTCAATTCAAATTTTTTTTGTTGATCCATTAATGTGGGGGATGTTATAATTATAGTTATAATTATGGTTAATGGATCAATGAAAGCCAATAAATTAAGATACGTCTTTTTTGTTCATGTATCTCTTATTCATGAATTTCCTAGATTCTTGTATCTTTTAGTTCATGTATTTATAGAGTTCACGAATCTCTTGAATTCACGTATTTCTGGATTCGTGAATCTCTTGTATTCATGCATCTCTTGATTCATGAATTTCATGGATATATGCATCTATTTAATTCATGTATATCTTCTGTACATGAACAAAAAAATCTCTATAAATAGATGGGAGCATAGAGTTTCATTACGATTTTTTGGTTTTGGTTTTTCCGACTCGATTCCAAAAGGTATTGATATACTTTTCTACTCTTCTGATTTTTTTGAGTGTACTGGTTCAATTGAACGGTTCAACTGAGTCCTGTTTGCATAGTGTTAATCCAAACAAGTTCAAGGTGTTGTATCTTGGGAGACATAGTTCGTGAATCTGCAGAACACCTTTGGCAAGAACTAATCGCCTTAAGGAGATTCAGATATCCGTACCTCACCTCCAATTTTATGTTATTTTTCAATGATATCTTATTTTCTTCTTCTCCAAGATTGGTAAAAGGAAGAATATTATAAAGTTGTTATCATCTTCTTTACATTGATGTTCTGATTACAACAAACGGTTTGCTTTCTCTGGATTAATTTCCAACACTGGTGTTAAACTTGAAAGGGCGCAAGTGGACAGTTTCTGCTAATCCTGGTCAGTAGTGATTTGTAACTGTCCTCAAAGTGTTTCTTACTAGAAATTTGCTCAATCGATGTTATAAATGAAATGTGCAATTGATCGTTGAATTGTGATATTGGGCTAATCCATACATGACATGAGATTCCGTCACGAGCCTTTGGGGCCGGACGATGCTCCTTCAGGAATACGCCATGTCAACGGATGCTGGTCGCAGTGGATGCTGGACCAATGCTTCTACTCGAGACTTAAGGGATTAACTTGCTAAGATGTGATCTCACCCCTTAGTGGACTTCAGGTCCCTAGATGGAGGAAAGCCAGGTCGTGTACAGGGGTCTATAGGAAGGGAAGTGTAGGTTTCTCGCTATCTTCTCCCAGGTGGCGACGAGTCTTCCGTCAAGGCTGGATGATGGGTGACAATTCACCGTAGAGAGGTTGAGAAGTATGATAGTGTAGTAGCAAACCCTTGTCTTGTAGGAAGCTTAACTCGTAGGTAGCCAAACAGCTTCACTTTTTGTGTTAGACCTTGGGGTATTAAACTAGTCTGTATATAAGTACTACTGTATTGTAGGTGTGGTTTGTGAAAATATTATCCTACGTTTCTATCCCACTGTTATATTGTATGGAGATTGTTTTACGTTTCCGCATGCGCAAAATAATGAATGGGTCGGCGATACTCCCTAGGACATCACAAAATTTATAGACCATAAAGGGTTGTGCATGTACTCGAGGTTCGGGGCATGACATAGGTCATTAGGGTTATCTTTTAATTACTCTATCATTCTTCTTTTTACTAAACACACACTAACATGAAATGATTTTACACAATTAGAAGTACCAAGATCGGAGTACTAATTTATAATGGAATGGGTATTTTTATCCCACTCACGGAGTAATTATTTTACACCATCAACATATTCAAATTTTAGTCCATGAAATTGGGGAAGTTACAATAAATATCATAAGAGGATAGCTTCATTTGGGTGCATTTGGAAGAGGCATTCCCAAAGCCCCTTGGGCATCTAAAGTCCTTCAGGCCAAATAAAGTGTGTTTGGTAGATTTTTTTTAAGCCCATTTCCCCAATACTAGCCTTCCAAAGGCTAAAAGCCTAAGGCAACTGAGAGGTGCCTTGAGCTTTTACCTTTGGAGCATGTTGACCTACTATTGTTGTTCTTCTTCTTCTCCTTCTCCGTTGAACGGGACTGGTATGGCTGCAAGTGGTTGCTAGCAAAGGATAAGCAGTCGGTCGACCCCCCGGACGGTCGCGGCGACCCAGATCTGTCGCGCAACCTTTATGAAGACTGCTTGAGGTCACATGACAAGGTGGCCCTTGCCGAGGTCACCTGGTCATTTTGACGACCGAGATTTGGGTCACTAGTCACGCGACCCACCTCCAGTGACTTAGATCTAGGTCCTGGCGAGGTCATACGACCTCCATCAACCCAACGCGACCTAAATCTAGGTCGCCAAAGGTCGCGTGACCTCACTGGGCAATACCTAGATCTGGGTCGGTAGGTCGCCAATCACGCAACCTCCAGTGACCCAACGCAACCTCACCGCAACCCATATTTGGGTTGCCGGAGGTCACACGACCTCGTCGGGTGATACCCAAATCTAGGTCGCTAGGTCATCGGTCACGCGACTTTTGATGACCCAAATCTAGGTCGTGTGAGGTCGTGTAGAGGTTGCGGCCGCCTAGTTGTGCCCTAGCCGACGATCACCCAACCTTAGGCGGCCCTCGCCAGTGGTTTCCGAGGGCCGCCAGGGCTGCCTAAGGTCTTGCAACCTCATAAGTCGATCGTCAGTGATAGATTTCGATCACTAGCGGCCACTTGCCCTCACCGGCCTATTTTTTTTATTTTCTTGTTGACAAATTTTTTTTATTAATTTTTTTTTTGTAAATATAATTTCTCCAAACGCTATTTTGGTCAAAGATACTCCACAATGGACTTTCATATTACAATTTAACAAACACAATTTGCATTTTAAAAATCATTTTAAGTTAAAGTTTTTTACATTTTTTCAAAGACTCCCAAAAAAATCCAATCAAACGTGTCCGAATCTCTTACACAAAGATTCTGGGAAAGTCATGTTGCCATAATTTGCTGCGCCAAACAAAAAAAATAAAAGTAACTTTTCTGGTGTCTTTTCACATATCACTCTTACAATAAAATCTGACCAAGAAAACTCTCATAATAAAAAGTCATTATATAGATATAGTCAACCGAAGGGGATAAGATGAAGTGATAAGGTGTTTGAGATTCAGTATTCTTTTAAGATATGCCAATGCAATCAGTCGAGTCAAGTCAATTCGGTCGCCATTCAAACTTCACGTGAAGTAGTTAATGCCTAAGCCTTAAGGGTATTGCACGTGGATGACTTGTTTTCATCGTGCGAAAACGGATGATAGTTCAGTACAGGAACACAAATCCATGTAATTTCTACCAAGACAGAGAAAAATGTGAGGTTTTCGGGATAAATAATTAAGTTTTGAATTATGAAAATCAAATTGTGCTTTGTTAGAAACAAAAAAACACGCATAGACTCGTGTTTTGTTAGAAAAAAAGAAGAAGGTATTTCTACTTCAGAAAGGTTTTAAGACTCTGAAACATATTCGAAGCATCAGTGTTTACAAGTATAAAAGTGTACAAAAGGTTTTAAGACTCTGAAAGATAGTCTAGGCATCCTAAAAATCTCTGCAAGAGAATTTTTTGCTTTTTAATATCACCAGGAAAGTTATTTGCAAATTCTATAGCTTTATTAAAAGGTTTAATAGTGTTTTGGCATATATTGAGTCCTAAAAATCTTGCTTTAGTTTGCAATAATTTCATACTTGGTGCTAAAAATACTAATCTATCATTCTTAATAATAATATAAAAAAAAGTGAAATACTTAAAATGCTTCTATATGTTTTGCAAATATATATATATGTAAAAGGGACATAGTTCTCAAAACAAGGCATTACATTCCATTCATGGCAAAAAACGGAGCGAAGGCTGTCTCTTATGTATCGTCTGCATGAATTTTGAATCCTGATCTTCTTCTTGTTTTTTGGTAGGTGAATCCTGATTTCACTTGCAGGAGATTTGGAGCTTCGAACTTACCGGGCCTCGGATTCAAGCGAGGGGACTGTGTCACAGCCCGATCAAACCTGTCTGTCAACGACTGCAAAAGAAGAGGTGAAGATAATTATTGTGCAGCTCTGGTACTAGCAAATAATTGAGATTTGCAAAAGCTTTTGTTTAGATATTTTCAACAGCAGCTTTTGTTCCACCAGAAGAAGATTAATATATCATTCATGCGGATAGCCTTCGTCGAAAATAAAAACATTGCAATGATAAGGACGGGTGGGTCTAAGATAAGAGCACTTCTCTAAGCAAAATCGTCTTTTCTGTCATCGCGTCTAGTGTCCGTCTCCTGTATTCATCCCTTTAACTGTTCGATACGTGCTCCATGTCCACCGAATGCTCAAACCTTAAGAGATTTTTCACGCTACCACGGTCGCCTCCATCGTCATTCACGTCATCTCTATCCCTCTGACTTAAATCTCAGTTGTCTCACTCTCAGACGATCACCTCTCTCCTTCATCCGCTTCTCTCCACCTCCTTGCCCTCGCTGTCGAGGAGAGATGAACTACGTTGATGATGGCACTGGAGCACAGTGGCCAATGATATCTTCGCTAGAGACGACAATTGAGGCTGTGATGGAGTCGTGGGAGGTATAACAATGGTCTTAAACATTGGATGAGGGAAAGATATTAAATGAACTCGAAGCATGTGTGTTCAGCTCACATTCACTATCGAATGAGGTAGACTTCACGTAAACTTTTGACGGTACCCATGAGAAATTGTGAATCCTAAAATTCATTCTTTATGGTGTAAATATCAAATTAGGTCGGGTATTAGGTAAACAAAGGTGATTGACTTTGATGGTTGGCCTGACTAGTTGTGCCAGTTGCGACGGTGGTGGCAGCATTGGAATGAGTCGCCCTAGCAGTGGTTCTAACTGCGACGGTGTGTTAGTGGCTGTGGGATCGGGGGCACTTGCTCTTGCCCCCCAATCCTGCAATTTTTTATTTTTAATCTTTTTAGTTTTTTATTTTTTTCCTTTTTGTATTATTTTAATAAAACTCAAAAGATACATGAAAATCTATAAATAAGTTTAACGGAGAAGGAAAATAGAGACAAATGAATGAAAAATTACATATGATTTAATGTGAAAGGAGTTGGACGAAACTCATAGTACGGTTAATTTTAAGCAAGAGACTAGCAATCAATGATTATTGGCAAATAATATTTCATTCAAACAGAATAAAAATTAGATCTCATGTGACGCATGGAAATTCAACTATTGATAGGAAAAGAAAGACGTTCACATAGGGATGGAAGAAGAGGCATGTGAAAGGTGAAGCAACAAACCCCATTTCGCATGCTGCAAATTCTTGGTCTTTCCGGAATCTCTTTTATTTCCCTTTATCAATTTTTCGCTTTTGCTTCACTTTCCAAACAAAAAAGCACATGATATCTAGTAAAGTTTTTGAGAATATTCTTTAAATATTATGAAACAAGCACTTGTGGACAAAAAGTAGTTTCTTCATATTTGTCTAACCTCTTATGCACGACCTTGAAGTCTCAGTTTTTGTTTAAACTCTTTGGTAGGTGAAAGTATTAGTCTTCCCAAACTTCATAGTTTTCTCTCTCCATTAGTTCATTATCACTTTGCTTCACCAAAACATCTATTATTTCTACAGTGATTGATTCAACCATGACCATTGGAGAGGTCATTTTGGGTTCCTTCCTTCAGGTCTTGTTTGACAAGTTGAGTTCTCTAGCATCGGACTATGTGCAATGGGAAGGAACCAACACCACCATTCTTGGTGAGTGGAAGAGGATGCTAGTCACAATCAATGCAGTGCTAGATGATGCAGAGGAAAAACAACTTAGTGGAAACTATCTAGTGAAGCTGTGGCTAGATGATAATAGGGACTTGGCCTTTGACATAGAAGACTTGCTCGATGAGTTCGAGATCAAAGCCGCTCAAGCCAAGTCAGAGGCAAAATCTAGCACAAGCAGAGGCCAAAGGAAAAGGAAGTTCTTCCTCTTAAGACAACCACACTCACTCGTGTCTAACACCAAGGTCCAAGAGATCAATGGTAGGTTGGAAGCAATTGTCAACGGGAAGGCTTGTCTAAACTTGAGAGAGAATGTTGTGGACAGATCCAACTACATCAACAAAAGAGATCCCTCTAGTTCTCTACCGGAGCCTGGATTTTTCGGCAGGGAGAAGGAAGAAATGGAGATACTCAAACTATTGATGCATGAGGTCAAAAATTCTGATGCCACACTAAGCATAATCCCCATAGTCGGGATGGGTTGTGTTGGAAAGACAGCCTTGGCTCAGCAAGTATATAATGATGCCAAGGTGAATAGCTATTTCAAGAAGAGAGCATAGGTTTGTGTCTCAGATGCTTTTGATATCCTTGACATAACAAAGACTATTTTACGGTCGATCAACGGATTGTCCAACGAGGGTGAAGATCTTAATGGGCTTCAAGTTAAGTTGAAGGATAGTCTATCTGGAAAGAAGTTTCTTATGGTTTTAGACGATATTTGGAATGAAAAGTATGAAAAGTGGACTGCCCTCTTGAAGCCATTTGAAGCCGGGGCTAAGGGAAGCAAGATCATCATCACAACTCGCAACCTTAATGTTGCTTCCATAACAAGAGCTTCGCCATATCCTTTGAGGGAATTGTCCTATGATAATTGTGTAAGATTATTAGCCTTTCATGCTCTTGGAGTGACAAATTTTGAGAGCCACCCGGCTTTTAAAATAATTGGGAAGAAAATAGCTAAAAGATGTAAAGGTTTACCTTTGGCGGCAAAGATGTTGGGCGGTGTCCTACGTACTAAAAGTAATCTTGATGAGTGGGAAGATACCTTAAATAACAAAATATGGGATCTTCCAACGGCAGAGAATGATGAGGTTCTCCCAATTTTAAAATTGAGCTATGTCCATCTTCCTTCCTATTTGAAGATATGTTTTGCTTATTGTGCAGTATTTCCCAAGGATTACGAAATTGAGAGGGATGAGTTGGTATTCTTATGGATAGCAGGGGGATTTTTAGATGGGCAAAAAGCAAATGGGAATATCTTGAAATTGGGACGAAAGCACTTTGATGAGTTAGTGTCCAGGTCATTTCTTCAACAATCAAGTATGGACGCATCTAAGTTTTCAATGCATGATCTTTTGAATGATCTGGCAAAGTCAATTTTGGGTGGAACTTGCTTTAGCTCGGGGGGGTCTCAGGTGGCAAGTAATGAACATGATGTATTATCTCTTGAAAAAACTCGTTATGCATCATTCATCTCATCGTGGTATGTTACATCAAAATGCTTGAAACCATATCAAGGAATGAAGGCACTAAGAAGTTTAATTATGGTGCGTGATGGATCTAGTACGGTCTCTTTCTCTATTTCCAACAAGGTGCTGCATGACTTGCTAACAAACTTGAAGTACTTGAGAGTATTCTCGTTATGTCATTGTGACATCGTAGAGGTACCGAATTGTGTTGGTGATTTAAAACATTTTCGATATCTCAATTTCTCGTACACTCATATCGAGAGGCTACCTGAGTCAATTGGCGCCTTATGCAAATTACAAGCTTTGATTTTAAGAGGTTGTCAAAAGATTTCAAAGTTGCCTCAAAGTATCACAAAGTTAGTCTGCTTACAGTTTCTTGATATTAGAGATACATAGAGTCTAAAAGAGATGCCGTTGGGTATTGGTAATTTAAAGAATCTTATTATCTTGTCCCAATTTGTGGTAGGACTAGAGAAAGGGTCACGGTTGAAAGAGTTAAAGAACTTGCCACATCTTGAAGGAGAATTATTCATATCAGAATTGCAAAAGGTGGAAAAAGTTATAGATGTAGTTGATGCTAATTTGCTTCAAAAGCTAGGCCTTACCAACTTATCCTTGCATTGGGGTGAACATTTGGGAGATCTCCGTAATCATGAGCATGAAGCACAAGTGCTTGACTCTTTGCGACCTCACACTAATCTTGAAAATCTCGCTATTTTGACCTATCGTGGTGCAATATTCCCATCATGGTTAGGCTGTACATCCTATTCTAAAATAGTGTCTTTATGCTTGTGGGACTGTCCTAATGTTATGTCGTTGTTTATGATTGGGCAACTACCTTCACTTAAGGAATTATCTCTTAAAGGTCTACATGCAATAAGAATGATAGGCTCTGAATTTTACGGAGGTAAAAGGCCTTTTTCATCCTTAACCACTTTAAAGTTCGAAGAGATGTTGGCATGGAAGGATTGGTCTCCTTATGCTGGGCACCCAAAAGAAGAAGTCTCATTCTCCTGTCTTAAGCATCTTGTTGTTTGGAACTGTCCTTCATTGGTCGGGACATTGCCTTGTCAACTTGATCGTCTCACAAAGATTGCAATCTATTCATGTCCGCATTTGAAAAACTCAACCAATGATGTTTGTCTTCCATCTCTCTCACAAAGATTGCAATCTATTCATGTCCGCATTTGAAAAACTCAACCAATGATGTTTGTCTTCCATCTCTCCATGAGTTGTTCCTTGAGGATTGTAACAAAGAGATCTTGAAGAGCTTGATCAACCTAACTTCTTTGACCATTCTTACAATTAAGAATCTTGCAGAGTTTGTTTGCTTTGATCATGGGTTTATGAGCCACTTGATCAATCTAAAGGAGCTTCATATAGAAGGGTGTGACCAGTTAAAATACTTGTGGCAAGATGGAAATGAAATGCTCAATCTTACTTGCCTCCAGGAATTAACCATCGTAAGCTGTCATCAATTCACATCATTCGCGGCAGGAGAAACAGAAATAAAGCTGCCATGCAACCTTGAAAAGATGGAATTGAGTAATTGCACTAGTTTAGAAAAGCTTCCAAGCAAGATGTACACACTCAATTATTTGTCTATTGAATATTGTCCAAAACTCATAAGACCAATCATTTCTTCGTACGACCCCAACAACAACAACCCGATGTCTCAACTTCAATCTTCATGTAGAAGTAAATGTGATTCTCTGACATTTTGTCCCTCTGCCAAGGGTAGACTTGCTACTCTAAAGGAATTTGTTATTCAAAACTGCGAGGGAGTGGAATCGTTGGAAGAAATTGTTAGGGAAATCCCTTATGATGTTTTGAAGATGACAAAATAAATCAAAGGCTACTAACATATTTGATGGTTGAGTAATAGGCCATGCAGATGTTAGAACATGTAGAGGATATTATCAAAGTCGAAGACGCGCGGACTCTAGACTCAAAGTCTCGAAGACCGTTAGACTCAAGACTCAAAGTCCAAGACTCGCTGAGACTTTAGTGTTAAAGTCTGTTCTACATCAAGTCCATTCACTCGACAAATTCCAGACTGAACGTGAATGATGAACCAGAAGACAGACTCTATGCTGAAGCTGAACCGGGTACGGACCTTAAAGCTAAATCTGTTCGGAAGCGAGATATGTTCGGACTCAGATTGTAAAGTCTGAGACTCATATTGTAAAGTCTACGACCCAGATTGTAAAGTCTCAAGACTCATATCGTAAAGTCTAAAGACTCGGACTTTACATCCGTTTCGATGAATCGTAACTCAAGCCCAATCATACAACGGCTAGTGATCTGGTTTGGATTCCACATCAAGATTGATTTGATTGACTCAATCTATTTGATTGACAATTGGATGTTGAAGACAAGATCTTTCTATACGAAGAAGCTTTACTTATGGAAACCAAGATTTCGTTTGTATGGGCGATCGGAATCAATTTGAGATTTTACCTTTGTCACTCAACGGCTACCAAATCTTCTAAGATACGAGCTGTCCAATGGGTATATTGGAAGACGATTCTCCGGGATACTGTCCAACGGTAGTTTGGAAGTGGAGGAGTATTTAAGGAGATCATGGACCGATGAGCAAGTAAGAGACGGAGCGTAGAATTTATAATTCCAAAGTCTGAGCAACTTTAGATCATATACTTGTCTCTTGAGAGCTTAAACGTTTGTAATCGTGAGAGAAATACCAAGAGAGTGACTTGGTGAGATAGTGTGATCTACTAAGTATTTGCACTCGGAGTTGTAATCTCTTGTTGATTGCATAGTGGAATCCAGCCAAGAAGGCTGTTATCGTGGGAGAGTGGACGTAGGCTTGGATTAAGCCGAACCACTATAAATCTCGTGTTCTTATTCTTTTCCCTAACTCCTTTATTTTGTTCATACTAGCACTCTCAGAAATCACCATAGAATCACTCAAATATATGGGAATTTACTATTGTGGGAATCTAAGAAGCCTACCACAATTCCTTCACACGCTCTCCCATCTCACTCAATTGAGTATAAGTGACTGTTGTCAGATAGAGGACTTTCCTCCCCTTCCCCTCACCCTATCGAAGCTTACACTTGAGAGATGTCCGAACATAAAGTCTATCACCAGTATCACCAGTTGTAACAATCTCACTTCTTTGGATATAACTGGGTGCGAGGCATTAGAAATAATAGATTCCCTTCCCCTTCCCATCACCCTGTCGCATGTCTTTCTCTATGACTGTCCAAAGATAAAATCTCTACCAAAGTGGCGTCATCTTACATCTCTCCAGTACATATCCATTGTGCGTTGCCAATATATCCAATGCTTGCCCGAAGGAGGTTTGCCTCCCAATTTGCAATCATTTCGTTTTTGGGAGTTCGATAATATGAAACAGCCAGTGAGAGAATGGGGCTTACCCCTGCTTGAGCACAGAGAAGGTGCGGTTTCCTTCGGAGGAGGACGAGGACGAGGATGAGGAGGATGCCTGGAGTCTTCTCTTTCCTTCCTCTCTTACCTCTCTTCTGATTGGTGATATGAGGAACGTGGAAAGACTATCAAATGGCCTTCGCAACCATCTCTCCTCTCTCCAAGTGTTACGTATTTCAAATTGCCCGAAGTTGAGGGACTTGCCAGAGGATGGCCTCCCTCCCTCCCTCCAAGAATTGTTTATAGATGAATGCGAGATTCTGAAAGATCGATGCTCAAAACACACCGGCGACTATTGGCCCCTCATCCAAGAGATCCCTCTCATCGAGATTGATTGGGATCGAATTCAATGAATTGATTTGTCCTGGTAAGTTTATGGTTTCGAAGGCATCGATTTCCCATTCTGCTTCCTCAATTCAATGTGTGATGCAAACTGATTTTCCCTTCATGTAGATGTCTCACATAAATTTCTGGGAAAATCCAAGAAATCCCTGACATGCACATTGATTGGTTTCAAATCTAGTGAAGCGAAATTGATCCGCTTTTGCTTTCATTTGCTAACTGCCGCGATTCATCCTTCGATGTGTCGTCGGTTTTCTAGGGTCCAGGTAAGCTTTTTGGTCTTGAATGCATCAATTTCCCTTCTGTTCTTCAATTCGATGCTTTGTGCGAATTAATTTTTTCCCATGGAGAAGTGTTGCATAGAATTTCCAGAAACCGCTGTATCGTGAAATACAACTAAAATTCAGGGCTGAAAGAATGATATTTAGTTGCCTGAATCCCAGCAAGAGCTTCCTTTAGTCTCCAATTGCGCTGCTTGAGGAAGTTGATGATATCCTTGTATGCCACTGCTGCATCCATCTTATCTATTGCCTTGGGCCTGTCTTTTTCTTTAGCCATTGCAATGCTCTTTTGACTGGTAAGTAATTCAGCATCCTCTGTAGGCGGCCGTCTCCCCTATTTCATTTCTGGCCTCAATCCCAGCGACGGCATCTTATGTAAGACCCCGCCTCAGTTAATCTTCATGAAACCTAGCTCAGGTTTACTCCACACCCTGCCTGTCATCCACCTTATCATGACTCAGCTTACATTTTTATCGGCAACACACTCCAAATATACCAATAGGTCTAGGCAATCATCCTAAGGAGTTATCAATCTGTACCGATCATTCAATTTCATGACCTCACATTTGTACTAATAAGTCTAGGCAATCATCCTTAGGAGTTATCAATAGGTCTAGGCAATCATCCTTAGGAGTTATCAGCCTGTACCAATCATTCAATATCAGCCCATGCCAACAAGTCACCGTCACCCGTGATTGGTGGTCTCCTGTACTTGTAAGGTAACAAAATCACAACAATTTTTCAGCGAAAAAAAAAAAAAGTTATCAAGAGGGTATCCTGGTTTATTTTTCGTTGCTGTCAATTGGGTATGCATGTAATTTTGTTCTGATCACTCTAAGCAGGAAAGTTGATATTTATTTAGGACTAATTGATAGTCCTGTTTCAGATTTTTGGATGATAAATATGAGGAATGTGGAAAGGCTATCAACAGGGGAGGATGTAAGAAGCGTGGAATATTCTGTTTCCTTGATCTCTACGTCTCTTTGAATGAGAACTAGGAGGAACATGGAAAGATTATCAATTTGTCTTCGCAGCCATCTCTCCACTCTCTAACAGCTACATTTTATAGGTTACTGGAACTTGCCAGAGGATTGCTTCATTCCCTCCTCCAAGTATCTGGCATAATTCACTGTGAATTTCTGAAAGATTGATGCTCAAAACTCAGTGGGGACTATTGACACCTCATTCGAGAAATCCCACTCATCATAGCTGATCAAATTCAGATCGAATAAGAAGGTTTCTATCCAATTTCTAATTTTTGCTCTTCAGGTAATGATTTGGACTTCTTTCTTTCTTGCACACTTATCATTTAGCTACTGATGCTGCTCCAGGATCCATTTCTGTTTTGAATCATCAATTCGATGCTAAAAGGTTCATGTTTTTCCATGGACAAGCTTCTTCTAAATTTCCACAAACCAACTGCTGAAGGTCCAATGTTGACATTTGGGTTGCTTTGTGTTGTTTAACAGGGAAGCACGCAATGAAATGGTTATGATTCCAATGTGGTACAGCAAGTCAACCAACCATTGCTTCATACAAGTGACTATTCATCAAAACAAAATGTACTTACATGGACTTGTTTACAGTGCTGGAATTATGATGTGTGTATGTGCCTGTCCATATTGATGATATATCTTGAACTGTTTGAGGCCAAAAATTGCTCATCTTTCCACTTATGGAAATGCACTATGCTTTACGTGAGAATCATGAAGAATTGTTGCTCTTATATTGTTATTTGTCCACAACTTCAGTGTTTGTTATGGTCTCTTCCAATTATCTTGTTTTTTTTTTTTTTTTGTTATACTAGCTCAGTGACCTAAATTCTCTCGATGGTGATTGTTTTACAGCATATCCCTTTGTCATGTTTATTTGGCAAAATTTCTCATGAGGATCAATGCAAACATTGCCAAGGGAGGCGACCGATGTGCTTATGTTCATCTTTTTCAACTTAACAAAAGAAAAACAAAAGGCTATTTATTAATGGTAGGCGTACTACTATGCTCTAGACTTTTTCTTTTTTTCGCAACATGCTCTCAAAGATTAATTGTATCTCCATGTCAACTATTGAGGTCTATATTCATAGTCAAACGAAGAAGCTTCCTTACTTCCAACGACAGTAGCTTCTGTAAGGATGCAAAAAAATAGGATTTGAAATGGGTGTATTTGAGTTGGCAAATGTGACTATTAAATTTGAATGAACCCTGCAGGTTATAAGCCCATTCAAATCTGACTTCCTTGTCAAAGTTCATGGTTCATCTTTCTATTCAAATTCCCACACTATCTCAGAGCACATTTTCTTTTTCTTTGTTGTCAAGGAAAGGCAGGAAGGAGCAATAAGGAAGACTATGATCTGTCTGAATTCTGGAGATATCTCTATGCAAGATTTTGAAAGATCAATGCTCAAAACTGACTAGTGACTATTGGCCCCTCATCCAAGAGATCCCTCTCATCTACATTGGTGGTGTTCGGATCCAATGAATTGGAATTGATCACAACCGAGCCATGACAAAAGATTTATCTCCACTGACTACTTTTCCTTCTTCAGGTAATTGTTATGACTTCTTTCATTCTTTCGCTTCCATTTGCCATCTGCTGCAATTCGTTGTTCCACCTAAAGTCAGCTTTCTAGGGTTGGGGTCAGTTTTTGGGTTTGAAGGCATCAATTTCTATTATGTTCTTCAGTTCAATGCTTAATACGGCTTGATTTCTTTCCAGGGAGGCGTTTTTCATAGAATTTCCAGAAACCAGCCACCAAAGGTCAGAGACTGACATTCGAGTGTGTCGTGCGTGTCCTTGATGGGGTTTTTTCTTTTTAGGCCAGCAATTCACGGTTGAAATAAGCGCATGTGATAAGAAGGATGGGTGATGCGGATGTAGACCCCAATTTTGGCAAAACTACCTAATGGGCAAAAGCATTTGCTTTTCGTGAAATACAACTAAAATTTGGAGCCATAAAATGATGTTTAGCTTCTTGAATCCTAGCAGAAGCATCCTTTAGTCTTTAATTGTGCTGCTTGGAAAAATTGATGATATCCTTGTATACCACGACTATATTCAGCTCCACTAATACCTTGGTTTAGCATTTTCTTTAGCTACTGCAATGCTCTTTGAACAACAAGTAATTCAGCCTCCTTTGTAGATCTAGGCAGCACCACACGCCTGCAGGCAATCATCTCCCGCCTTTCATTTTTGGCCATAATCTTGACAACAGCATGTCTGGTTCCTTCAATGTAAGACCCATAACAGTTAATCTTTGCAAAACCTAGCTCAGATTTACTCTACACACCCTGCCTTTCGTCCACCCAATTATGACCCAGCTCTCTTACATTTTTACAGGATACACAGTCTTAAAGAGCTTTTTCTAATCTGTATAAATGATAGTTTCAGGATCAGGTGATTTATTGTTAAAGATTAGTGCATAGCAAGCATTTCAGATATACCAACAGGTGTAGCCAATCATTCTTAAGCATTACCAGCCCATATCAAGTCATTTGATCTCCTGACTCACATTTGTAGAATATCAGCCCGTACCAATATGTCACCATCACCAGTAATTAGTGGTCTCCCATACTTGTCAGTTAACATCATCATAAGAGTTTTTCAGCAAATCATCAACATGATATCCCAGCTCATTTTTTGTTCCAGTCAATTAGGTGTGCATATAATTTTGTTCTGATCACCTCTTGTAGTTGTTCATAATGCATGAAAGATAATTTTTATTCAAGAGTAATTGCTCGTCCTGTTTCAGACATTTGGATGAGAAATATGAGGACTGTGGAAAGACCATAAACGGTGGAGGATAAGAAGCGTGGAATATTCTTTCCTTCCATCTCTAATTTCTCTTTGGATGAGAAATATGAGGATGTGGAAGGATTAAGTGCTCAACACAGCCATCTCTTCTCTCTCAAACAGTCTTTTATAGGTTACCGGTACTTGCATACCAAGATTTCCCTCCAACGTCTAATTTTTATTCTTCAGGTAATGGTTCATACTTCTTTCTTTCTTCCACACTCGTCGTTTAGCTATTGCTGCTGCGCGATGATCCATTTCTATCACGAATCCTCAACTTGATGCTAAAAAGTTCATGTTTTTCTATGGACAAGCTTCACATTATTTGCCACAAACCAGCTAGACATTTGGGTTGCTCTGTTTGTTTGATAATGGAGCACAAAATGAAATGGTTAAATGCTAATGGGGTACAGCTAGTCCACCATATATGAGTGACTATTCCTCAAAACAAATAATACTTACATGGACTTGCTCACAGTGCTGGAATTGTGATACGTGGATGTGCCTGTCTGGATTGATGATATATCTTGAACTTTGTTTGATGCCCAACTACTGCTTATGTTTCCACTTATGGAAATGCACCATGCTTTGCATGAGAACCATGAAGAATTGTTGCTCTTATATTGATATTTTTTCTGCAATTTCAGCGTTTGTTATGTTTTCTCTTCCAAAACTCTTTTTTTTTCCTTATGCCCTAGCTCGCTGACCTGAATTCTTTCAATCGTGCTTGTTTTGTAGAATATCCCCACTGTCATTTTCGTTTGGCAAAATCTCCAATGAGGATCAAATGCAAACACTATAGAGGTAAGAAAATGATGTGCTTATGTTCATCTTTTTTAGCTTGACAAAAGAAAAGGCTATTTATTTTGGTAGGTGTAGTGATATGCTCTAAACTGCCTTTTTGGTGACATGCTCCCTGTCAATTATCAAGGTCTATATTCAAAGTCAAATGAAGAAGGTTTCTTACTTCCGACAACAGCAACTATTGTATAGATGCAAAAAATAGGATTTAAAAAAGGTGTTTTCAAGTTGGTAAATATGACAGTTAAATTTGAATGAACCCTGCAGATTAAAATCCATTTAAATTTGACTTCCTTGTCAAAGTTCATCGTTCATCTTTCTTTTATTTAAATTTCCGCATCAGCTCAGAGCACATTTTCTTTTTCTTTGTTGTCAAGGAAAGGCGAAGAGGAGCAATCAGGGAGACTAAGCTTTGTCGCTCTGTTAAGTCATCATGAAAGCCTTATGTTTGCCACAATGTATTCTGATTTAAGCTTGCGATAAGATGGCCATCCAAGACCATTCGCCACCCAATCATCTCGGGTAGGCAAGTCTCGTCACTATAACCCCACCAAGCTGCCAGAGCTCCCATCACGGACAAAGCAAGATACAGGCACTGTCATCGTTAGTGGGTTGTCCTCACGACCTCATGTCTGTAGAATATTAGCTTGTACCATTAGGCCATGATTACTAGAGATCAGCGGTCCCCCATAGTTCTGTATTAGCATAATCACAAGGGCCATTCAGAAAATACAAAATAACCATAACAATCACATTTTTCAGACTTGGTTTGGGAAGAATCCTGTTATGTCCTGCTAATTTTTGGTTGCAGGCGGTTTAGTATGTGGTTGACTATGTGTATAATTTGTCTGTCTGATTACTCTTGCAATTGTTTATTTCACATGACAAATTAATTTTTACTGTGGGCTACTTGATTTTCTCATCCCATAATTCATTTTTTTGTTCCCATTTTTCATCTTACATGCCATATATCTATCCCTTGGTTGAACTTGAAGAGTCCGATACAGTGACTGTGATTCAGTTGAGATAATTATAATAATGATTGCGATTGGCGAAAATTGAGGCATTAAAGAAAATGTCTAAGGCCGTAGTGATATGAACTCCAATTAACGTGAAAAAAAATGTTCCTCTTTCCATTTTTTAATCGGTTTCGCTTTTTATGTAATTAATAAGCAGTCTTTCTCAACGATTTGTAAGAATTTTAGATGTCTTCAAAGTACCTATCTTCTAGTCAACTCAAGTTAGTTGCCTTTATACGAAGTGTTCACAATCTTCTTGTTTTTTTCTTTACAAATATATATTGATATTTTATATGACTAAGTTAAATAATGAATGTTTTGGGAATACTTACATATTTGTGGCCAATGATTTAGATTGGTTGATTTTCCCAACAACACTGTGTGATATACTAATATATGGCTGTAAATCATTATATAAGCAAAATCATAAGTCAAGGATATCATTTGCTAAGGTTAAAATAACTTTTGAGTAATTTTCCCCTTGTCAGAAGAGAAAAATAAAAGGAAAATGGAAAATGGCTTCTGCGAAACTTCAACATAAAAGCAATCCATTGCGATAAACTAATCTTAATATTTTTTTACCCAAAAAAAAATATATCTTAATATTTGAAGCAAGCTACAAATAAGAAAAATTCGATAATATTGACATTGTGCATGTGAAGCGATATTGATGCCTTAGAACTTATATCATTCCCTTAATAGAGTTCCTAGTTTAATACCAAAGAGAAGCAGGAAAAAAAAAAGAGATCTTAGTTAGTTCCCCGGAACATGTCCCTTCCTAAAATTTTGTAGCATGAAATAAAAATTCAAATTTTAAAAGAATAGGAAGATTTTACTGATAGATTTTCGAAATGTTTTAGGTGCTCTTAGTGTTAAATGCGAATTCAACCTGATTTCGACAATTGTAATAGGATTAAGCCCTAACACCATGCTTCAAAGGCAGTGAATGGGCCGCCGTTGGCAGGTCCAAACTCTTGGGCCTTCATCTCAAAATGGATTGGATTGCACTTGGACTCGACATACAATTCCAGTGATAAGGTAAAAAGAAAAAAAGAAAAAGTTGTTCAGCTGGGACAACACTCGCTATTTGTAGAACTATTGAATGGGGATCCTAGACGGACATATCGACCATCAAAATTCTTACTTGGCCCGGCCTATGATTTTGTAAACTATTATACTTTTTTACCATAAACAATAGTGTCGGGGCAAGCGCCCAAGAACAAAGGTGCTTGCCCAAACTCATTCAAGTCTTTCATTCACCAAACAGTAAAACCACGTTGGTCAAGTCTTGGTAGCTCCAAGGTCTAAGAGAAGAGTCATTGCCCTCAAGCTTGCACAGCTTTTTTCCTAGGTTGAGCTGAGCTCAATGGGTAATTCTTTTTTCGCTCTCGAGCCTACTCAAATGAGTAAGTATGCTTCGCATTCGAATATAATGTGGGCCGTTCGAAATATTTAGTTTCATCTTAAGAAAAAAAAATAATAGATGCTTGATGTTAACGTGATTACTTTTCGAATGAGCTCAAAATTTATGGCCTAATTATGTGCGAAAACACAGTCAGGTATGGAGAACAATGATTTATCACAACAGCTCTCTTTATCTTTAGTTAATGACAGGCTTTGTAATCTTTATAGTTCCCTCTCCTTCCTAATTCTAGAGTGATAAAGATGAGTCGTCATCATCACCTGACAACAATTTATGGGACCGTAGGGTGAGTCGACCAAAAGAATACAGCATCCATGGAAACCCTTAGAAGACATAATTTTTGTCAAAGGATTCAATGCGAAACAAAAGCCAGTAGAATATGATGGGAGAAGAATTGTAGCGAGGGAGAGCGCTGAGTTCGGCAGAGCTCCGGCTCAGTTTCTGACGTCTCTCAGCCTTTGCTCCGACGACAACGGCTCCTCCTGCTCGGCCTTTCGCCGTTCGATCGCTAAAGCCAAGTCCTCTCTCTCTCTCTCTCTCTCTCTCTCTCTCTCTCTCTGGTTTTCGGCTTTCGGTTCAATGAATCGAGCTGAGCTCTCTGTTTTTTCTTGAATTTCCAGAGGAGAGGCTTCTTCATCGACTCTCCTCCTTCTCAGTTTCTCTCGATGTTCTGGACCTTGGTCGTTGCTGATAGTAATGACTGTGAGTGAATCGCTGCTTGAAGATGGCGTATATTAGTTCTTTGACTGGTAGGCGTTTCACCAGTTCGACAGAATGCCTGACTCAGTCATAGATAGTTAATTCCTATTGCATTCCGTTTACCAACGTTTTGATGTCCCATTGAAGTTGCACTGCTCGTGTCTTACTACATTTCCCGTATAAAGTTGATTGAAATGCGATTGTGTGTGCTTTTAGTATGTCAAATGCTGGTCACGTGCATTTGATGCTCGCTGTTTATGCTTGCATTTGCTGTGTCAACTGACGTTGAAAATATACACGGTTTCTGGTACGGATGACGTAAGTATGATGTTATATACAAGTTCTTGAGGAGCAAAAATAAGTACAGTGAGGTGGCCAAGTACAGTGTTTTATGGGTATTGATTTCTCATCAAATTGCCATCGTTTCCAACCTTGAACATAATAAGGGTGTTTTCTGGTCACTTTTGTTCACGTGGGGAACGTGAGGATTTCAATCTCATTTCGGCAGTGCTTTCGTCATGTGAACATATAGAAAGATGCTGCATGGATGTTACATCTTTTTCCATCAATTTGATGGGGGCGATTCAAGGCTTGAAACATATAAAATTGATAGTATTCCATATTGCGCAGATTCGAGTCAAGTAAAGCGATTAGTTGTTTGGTGTTACTTAAGCGTTCTTGGACCTCCTCAGCATGTATATCCTCCATGTAGGTGACGCTTTGGATTCATTATGATTATCACATTCTTATGCTTGAGGCGTGCTTAATTTGTCCTAGTAGCTTGCTGTGCGTATGTATTTGTGCAGAGAATGATATACTTGTATTTGTGGCTGGTGGGGTCTTGGCTTTGTTGAAGTGGTTATTGGCACTTTCTGTTGGGTCAATGTGGTTGTCGCTGTTAATTTTTTCTCATATAGGACAATAGTGCATGGATGAATGTTGCTTTCTTTGAGGTAAAGAAGTTGAGTACTCTGAGCTAAATCTTCAGTGCACCATGTTGACATCTTCTCAGCTTGCCCTTCATGCTTTGAGATTGTAAAAATATCAGCCCTCGTATATTGGTGGTGTAGTTGATCGTTCATCCTTAAAAGATAACATAAAAATTTAAAATTTAAAATTTAAAATTTAAAAAAAAAATGCTAAGAACTTACAAGTTTCAATTAGGTAGTTGAGCCTTGAAGAATAGTTTTATCCACTGTTGGATGAGGTGGACTCCACATGAAACCAAGCCTTGGGTAAAAATAGTACTTGGCGCGGTTATTGCACTTAAGTGAGAAATCGTGAATCCTAGAATTCATTCTTCATGTTGTGAATTCCCCTCCATCAGCTCATTTTCACTTTGCTTCACCTTAACACATTTGTTGTTCTCTACGGTGACTAATTCAACCATGGCCATTGGAGAGGTCGTTATAGGTTCCTTCTTGGTTTCCTTCTTTCAAATCCTGTTCAACAAGTTGACTTCTCTTGCATTGTGCCATGTGCAACAGGAAGGAATCAGCACTACCCTGCTCGAGAAGTGGAAGGCAATGCTGGTCACAATTAATGGAGTGTTGGCTGATGCAGAGGACAAGCAACTCGACGATAACCCTCAAATGAAGCTATGGCTGGACAATGTTCGGGACTTGACCTATGATATGGAAGACTTGCTCGATGAGTTTGCAATTAAAGCCGCTCAAGTTGAGTCGGAGGCAAAATCCAACACAATTAGATATCTGGAGAAATAAAAGTTTTCTTTCTTTGGCAAATTGCGCTCGCTCATGTCTGAAAACAAGGTACAAGAAATCAATGGCAGGTTGAAAACGATTATCACTGGAAAGGCTCATCTAAGCTTGAGAGAGAATGTTGCAGACAAACTCAACTACACAAGCAAAAGGGATCCCACCACATCTCTACCGGAACCTCGATTTTTTTGCACGGAAAAGGAAGAAGCACATATACTTGAACTGTTGATTGGTGAAGTTGAAAATTCTGATCCCACACTGAGCATAGTCCCTATAATTGGGATGGGTTGTATTGGAAAGACGGCCTTGGCTCAACGGCTATATAATGATGCCATAGTGAATGGATATTTCGGGAGGAGAGCATGGGTTTGTGTTTCAAATATTTTTTATGTTCTTGACATAACAAAGATTATTTTGCGGTCGATCACTAGCTTATCCTATGAGGGCGAAGACCTTAATAGGCTTCAAGTTAAGTGGAAAGACAATCTATCTAGAAAGAAGTTTCTTGTGGTTTTAGACGATGGTTGGAATGGGAACTACGAAAAATGGACTAACCTCTTAAAGCCATTTGAAGTAGGTGCCAAGGGAAGCAAGATCATTGTTATGACTCACAACCTTCCTGTTGTTTGGTGGACCATTATCTTCAAGGACACCTATGATGGTCAATTTGTTTCGATGAATAGATTAGTCCGAGGTCATCGTAACAATCATTTCTTCGAGGTTTGCCATTTGATGACACTTTACCGATGTTCAAATGTTATTCGGTGTTGTATAGCGAAGTGATTTCATATATCTAGCTCTAGTGCTGTAATTGTAGTTTACATGATTTAATTCTAGCATTGTTAGCCTCTTCGGATTTCTTGGTCCTCCCTGTTGATCCGCCATTAATCCTTAAATATAAAATAAAGTTGGAATCCTTTATGCAAGATGTTAACCTATGGTGGTCACCCTTCACTTTTGTTACTGAAATTGATTAAAGGAAGTAATGGTATCATCATCTTCGAGGGCACCTACGATTGTCACGCCCCGATCCTCCGAGCGCGCGAACATCCCACTCTGGTCGATGCAAATGCGACTTCCCAGGACACGTCGCCGACCCATTTATTTTTATTACACATGCGGAAGCGAAACAAATCTCCTGACAACATTTAACTTGGGATAGAAAAGCAGGCAATCAATCACACCCAAACAAGCCTTCTTATAAACACATAAGTTTATATACAACACTAGATTGTCTACAAAATAGACCGGCTCAACAAGAAGGGAATTGTCCTATGACCAACTTGTCAGACACGTTCGCCGATTCTTCAGCCTCCACCTTCCGAACTCCAAGACTTCCGGTCCTCCACGACCGTCATCTAGGGACCTGAAATATTATCCCACAACCGGGATGAGACTACGTCTCAGCGAGTCCTACCCTCTAAAACTCAATTATGAAGAAAATACGCCTCAGGGCGCTCTAGCCACACAAATAGGATAGAGGGCTTACCTTGCCTCAGTCCCTTTCCTGCACGTCAGTACAATTCATATTCAAACAATGCTCGTACAAGCTGAAACTACCGACACTTACATCGGTCTATCAATTCAATCAATCCAATCATTCGCAATGATTCAATTCCATCATACTATCTATCTTTCCATTTTAATCTGTACTATCTATCAACCATTACTATCTATCATTCAATACCGTCTATCAAACCAGTCGTTAATACGACACATGCTCTCCGAAGCTGTAATATATAGACGGTAGCTTGCTCAAGCTGTATGGATAGATAGTATAATAGCTCGCCAAAGCTGTAGCTGATAGATAATATGATAGCTCGCCAAAGCTGTAGCTGATAGATAATATGATAGCTCGCCAAAGCTGTAACTGATAATAGCTCTCAAAAGCTGTAGCGTATAGATAGCTCACTGAAGCTGTAGCGTATAGATAGCTCACTGAAGCTGTAGCATATATGTATAATATTTGCTCGACCAAAATGATACATATATAAACAACTGCTCGCCAAAGCTATCAATTCAACAATAAACCATAGAACTGGATATTCAATCCAATAATAACCAACGATTCAAACTAGTCGTACAAACCAATTACGGTGCTAAAAGCCAACACCGGGTATTTTCTAGTTAAATACCACAACTTCATCAATATCACTCAATTCCACACTTTTGGAATTATTCACCATAATCATCAATCACTCAATTTCTCAATTTAAACATACAATTAACACAAACCGACCGCACCGCTCGCGATCGCGAAATTCTAACGACCGCCATCCCGCATAATTTTCGAAATTATTAAATAATTAAATTTAATTCCGAAAATTAAATAATTAAATATTAATTAATATTATTAATAAAATAATATTTATAAATTGAAATAATTAATTAATTAAAAATAATTAATTAGGGCTTAAACAAGATTACACTAATTTAATCATGCAATTAGCCCTAATTAAACATCCATTAAACTAATCATAAAACTAATCTAATTTACATTAAAATAATCTAATATAACCACCAAAACCTAATTAGACTAATCTAAACACCCCTTAAGCGTTATTAACTCACTAAGCAAGAATTAGAGGATAAACTCACCGGTTTTGCGCGCCGGTGAGTTCATGGCGACCCCGACACCAAGGCGGTCGATAAACCCCAAAGCGGCAACACCAACGGAGGCCGGGAAGACACTGAAAACGGGCCTCGAAGACCTCTCGGCTTTCTGGTTTTCTGCTTCTGATCTAGGCTGAACTGCAGAGAAGAAACCAGCAACTTCAACGGCGAAAACGGGCCGATCGGAGCTCCGGCAAGCGGGTGGTTGGCAACCAGCAGCTCCCGGGGGTCTTGGGGATCTTATAGGAGGTTGGGATGGGCAAAGGAAGGTCGGAAAGGGGCGAAACAACAAGAAAACGCGGAACAGGCGGAGCAGGGCAGAACCAGACGGTCCGGCGATCGGCGGCTTCGGGCGGCCGTACGGGACGCCCGGAGAATCGTTCCGGCGAGCGTCGAGGTGCTCCGGAACGGTCTGGATGTCGTCTTCGCGGCGATGGGTGGCTCGTTCGCTGATTCAACTGGGAAGTTAACTTTTACTCGGATCTTTGGCGAAAGGTCGGCTGGAGCAGAAACTGGAACGAGGAGAAAACAGGGGAGGAAAACGGCCGACGATGGCCTTCCGGGCGTGCGACGATGGAGAGGCTGGTGCTGCTCGGTTCCTCTGGTTTTTGCTGAGCTTCTCTCCTTCAACAACAATGGAGAAAGTCTTAGAGAAGAAGCTGCTTAAGAGTGGGGGTCTCCTTGGGCTCTCTAGAGCTCAACACTTGCCATCTTCTCATTGGCTTTGCCCCCACCATGACACCACATGACCTCAGCCACTCTCTCCTCCAATCTTCCTCTACAAGCTTGGCAATAGGTGCAAAATGTGGTGTGCCATGGGAGCTACGAATTTTGGACATTCCCCCATTCAATCCATTCACTTCTCTTAATTCCAATCAATTGAAGCTCAATTGAAGCTCAAATAAATCAACCCATGTGTCCTCAGCCTTCTCGTGACATTTCCCCCGTCAAATGATCCAACTTGCATCCCGAAGATTTGATTAAAAACGGCCCTCTGACAATCCCGAACAAAAACGGCCTTACTTTGCTTTTCCGCCAAAAATATCGGTTTGTAGAAAAAATCTTCCGGAGATGAGTCAACGTTTCTAAAATGAATTGTGACTTGACAGAACTTCAAATTTCTGTAATCGGGTTCAATTTCACGGTTAAATTCAATCTGGCGCGACTTTAGCGCGTCCTAATCTACTGGGTAGCTTTTAGTAATTTTATGTGCAATTGACTTGTGGTTGATTATTTTCAAGCCACAAAGTGCATCTTCGACATATTGGCAACTCTCGATTGTCGTAGAAATCTCGAGGTTTCAAATACGGACACAGGGTACCAAAACGATAGAGAAATCGGTCTAGTGCCGATCAACAAGAATTGTGCAATTAGGTGGAACCACCCACACTTAATTACATGATTCTGTTGAATCGACCTATCTCCGGTCTCTAATCGGTCTGTGTCGTAATGACCCTTGCAGATTAGTACGGTCGAGCAGTCGTTTCCTAGTCGAATTCTCAAGTCTATTGCGTTTAGATTCCTTAACGGCTTCACCTGATAGACTAGTTATCTCGTGAGTGGTCAACTCATAGTAGAAAGCTATAGACGCGAAGATGAAATGCCCGACTTATTTAATTGAAACCAGAATTGGAAAATCGGGATGTCACAACGATGGTCAACAGCGAAAAGATTAATCTGAGGTCATCGTAACATGGACTTCCTCGAGGTTTACTCTAGGGGCGAGCATGGTTGCCGAGTAGAATTGAGAACCGAAGAATCGAATCGGGGTTCAGTTCGGTTCCCGATTATGAAGAAACCGATTCCAGCTCCCAATTCCCTTTTGCTGGGGACCAGCTTCCTGCTCCGGTTCCGGTTCCTATGAGAATCGGAACCGGAATGGGAACCGGTCGAGTTTTAAAAAAAAAAAAAACCTATCGCACGTCACTTCTCCCTTCGCCGATTCTTTCCCCTGCCCCTTTCTTTTCTCTCCTTTTCTTTTCCCCCTTTTTCCTCCTCATGTCACTTCCCTCGCCCCCGTCAACTTTTTTTCTTTTCTTCTCTCTTTCTCTTCTCTTTCCCCCTCTCTCGGCCGAAACCCCCCTTCTACTCTTCTTCTTCTTCTTCTTCTTCTTCTTCTTCTTCCTTCCTTGCTGGTTGATGCTTCACCCACCACCACACCGCCGCCCCACACCCTACTCACCACCACCTCTTGGCCACCGAACCACCACCACCCACTGCTCGTCCGACGAGCCGTCTTGCGGTATCCTTTGGAGGAGCTATCCCTTGATAATTGTACAAGCTTATTAGCCTTTCATGCTCTTGGAGCAACAAATTTTGAAAGCCACTCAGATCTTGAAACAATAGGCAAGCAATTAGCTGAAAAATGTAAAGGCTTGCCTTTGGCAGTGAAGATGTTGGGCGTGCCCTATGTAATGAAAGGAATCTAAATAAATGGGAAGCCATCTTAAATAACAAAATATGGGATCTTCCGAATGGAAAAAAAGATGAGGTTCTCCCAATTTTGAAATTGAGCTATGCCCATCTTCCCTCTTATTTGAAGAGATGTTTTGCTTATTGTGAAGTATTATCCAAGGATTATGAAATTGAGAGGAATGACTTGGTACTCTTATGGATAGCAGGGGCTTTTTAGATGGGCAAGAAGCAAAGGAGAATATCTTGAGACTAGGGATGGGATCACTTCGATGAGTTAGTACTGAGATCATTTCTTCAACCATGGGTTCATCCTTAACCACTTTGAAGTTCAAGGAGATGTTGGCATGGAAGGATTGGTCTCCTTATACCAGGGGCCAAGAAGAAGTCACATTGTACTGTCTTCAGCATCTTGTTGTTCGAAGCTGCCCTTCATTGGTCAGGACATTCACTTGTCAACTTGATCACCTCATAAAGCTTGAAATTCATTCATGCCCGCATTTAAATAACTCGACTAGTGTGGTTTGTCTTCCATATCTCTCTGAGTTATTCCTTGACAATTGTAACAAGGAGATCTTAAAGAGCTTCATATAGGATAGTGTGACAAGCTAACATACTCGTGGCAAGATGGAAATGAAATGCGAAATCATACTTGCCTTCAAAAAATAGTAATCAAAATTTGTCCTCAATTCACATTTTTTGTGGCAAGAGAAGGAGAAATAAAGATATCCTACAATCTTGAAAGGATGGAATTGAGGGATTACACAAGTTTAGCAAAGCTTCCAAGCAAGATGCAAAACCTCAAAGATTTGCAGATTCAGAATTGTCCAAAAATCATGGGACAAACCATTCTCCGAATAACTTGATGTCTCAACTTGAATCTCTTGAGATAGGTAAATGTGATTCTCTAACATCATTTCCTTTGCCAAGGGTAGACTTGCTGCTCTCAAGACATTTTATATTTACGAGTGCAACGGAGGGAGTCGCTGGAAGAGATCACCCTAGAATCACTAAGTTCTCTCGACTATTGATTGATGTAAGAATCTCGTAAGCTTACCACGTGCCTTCACATGCTTTCCCATCTCACTCGTTTGGGAATTTATGATTGTTTGGCATTGGAGATAGAGAACTTCCCTCTCCTTCCCTCACCCTGTCATATTTCTGTGTTTATAATTGTCCGAAATAAAGTTCCTACCAAATCAATGGCATCATCTTACATCCCTCCGGGAGCTATATATTATCAATTGCCAAAATATGAAATGCTACCCCAGAGGAGGTTTCCCTTCCAATTTGATGCGGCTTACAATTGTAGGGTGTGAGAATCTAAAGCAATTGTGAGAAAATGTCACGGCTCTCATGTCTCTAGAAATTGATGGCAGCATGGGAGGGGAGTGAGAGAAGGGGTGGTTTCCTTTGGAGGACGAGGATGCATGGAGTCTACTCTTTTCATTCCTTTTTAATTACTCTTCAGATAATAGAAATGAGGAATGTGGAAAGACTATCGAACGGTCTTCTCAACCATCTCTCCTCTCTCCAAGATTTTGGGATTGTAGATTGCCCGAAGTTGAGGTACTTACCAAAAGATGGCCCCTCTTCCAAGAGATCCCTCTCATCTACATCGGCAATGTTCGGATCCAATAAATTGAAATTGATCTCACCCGAGCCGTTATAAAAGATCTATTTCCGTTGACTACTTTTTCTTCTTCAGGCAAGTCTTCCAACTTCTTATATTATTTCGCTTTCATTTGCAACTGCCGCAATTTTTTCCATCTAAAGTCAGTTTTCTAGGATTCGGGTAAGTTTTTTGGGTTTGAAGACATCATATTTCATTCCGTTCTTCAATTCGATTCTTAATACGGATTGAATTTTTTCCCACGGTGATGTTTCACATTGAATTTCCAGAAACCAGCCACGACATTTGGGTGTGTGCTCACGTCGGCTTTTTCCTTTTCTTTTGGCCAGCAAGCCAAGTAGTTGGAAGGATGGGGATGTAGATCCCAAGTTTGACGATACATCCTCTTCCTAGCATGCAAAGCTACCCAAAGGGGCACAAAAATTTGCTCTTCGTGAAATACAACTAAAATTCAGAGATGAAAATTATCATTAGCTGCTTGAATCCCAGCAAGACCTTCCTTTAGTCTTTAATTGCACTACTCGGCAAGCTTGATGATATCCTCGTATACCCAGCTTGCATCCATCTCCACTCGGTACCTTGGGCCAGCTTTCAATCAGCCTCGGCGGATCTAGGTTGCACCACCAAACCCCCGCAGCAACCATCTCCCTGCCTAATTTCTGGCCACAATCCCAACAACAGCATTTTTTCGATGTTAGACTCATCATAGTTAATCTTCACAGAACCTAGCTCAGGTTTACTCCACACACCCTCGCCTTTCATCCACCCACTTATGACATAGCCCTCTTACATTTTTACAGGCAACACACTCCAAAGAGCTTTTCTAATCTGTATGAGTGACAGTCTTATCGGGTGATTTACGGTTAAAAGTTACTGCATTTTGAGCTTTCCAGATATACCAACAGATGTAGGCATTCATTCTTAAAGAGTTATCAGTTTGTACCATTCATTTGACCTCATGACCTCACATTTGTAGAATATCAAGCCCGAACCAATAAGCCACCATCGCCAGTGATTAGTGGTCTCCCATACGTGTGGGCTAACATAATCATAAGAATTATTCGGCAAAAACAAATTCATCCAGAGGGTCACTTATTTCTGAGAATAGGAAAGTGAAGGGTCCAGTTTCTTGTCTTGTTTGTTCTTCTTTTTTTTCTGTTGCTGTCGGGTGCGTATGCATATAATTCTTTTTGTCTAATCACTCTCATTGTTTATTCCTTATGCAAGAAAGTAATTTTTGTTCAGGACTAATTAATCGTCCTTCCGTGATTTTGGATAAGACATATGAAACATGTGGAAGGACCATCAACGGTGGACATAAGATGCGTGGAGTCTCCTGTTTTCTTCCTCTCTAAGCTTTCTTTAGATGAGAAATATAAAGAAGGTGGAAAGACAATCAAGTAATCTTTGTAGGCATCTCTCCTCATTTAAACCGTTATATTCTATACGTTGCCAGAAGTTGAGAGATTTGACAAAGGATGGCTTCGCTCCCTACTCCAAGTATTCGGCATAACACGATGTGAAATTCTGATAAGATCGATGCTCAAAACTCAATAGTGGTGACTATTGGCACCTCATCCAAGCAATCTCACTCCTAGTAATTGATTGAGTTCGGATTCAATAAGAAGATTTCTCTCAAATGTCTAATTTTTGTTCTTCGGTAACGATTCAGATTTCTTTCAGACTTCTTTCTTTCTTGCACACTTGTTGTTTAGCTATGGCTGCTGCTCCAGGATTCATTTCTATTCCGAATCCTCAATTCGATGGTAAAAAGTTCATGTTTTTCCATGGACAAGCTTCACCAAAACTTCCACAGACCAACTCCTGAATGTCCAACATTGACAATTGGGTTGCTATGTTTTGTTTGACAAGGAAGTACGCAATAAAATGGTTAAAATGCTAAAGTGGTACAGCAAGTCAACCATTGTTTCATAAAAGTGACTATTCCTCAAAACAAATAATGCTTACATGGACTTGCTCACAGTGCTGGAATTATGATGCATGGATGTGCCTGTCTTTATTGATGATATTGTTAGAGTTTTTCTAATTGTGGACTACATTAATTGATATTGTAATTTACCGTTTAACGTTTATCGTTTTACGGGGTTTGGTCTAAGATGAGATAGAAGGTTTCTTAATTAGTCTAATATGGGCTTGCTAGTGTGGGCCGAGCCGAGCCCGCCCGTAATGAGAGGGACTGGCTGGAAACTCTATAAATAGTGCTCAAGTCTCTCATCTAACCCTAATTCTCACATTATCCTCACATAAGGGGTGTTTACCTAACGCTACACGTGAGGGGGCCGCCTCATTGAGCCAGTGATACAGAGGGCAATAGAGGAGAAGGACTTGCGCGTGGAACATTGTGTTTCCGCTTCCGCTTCAAGAACAATGGATCCCAAATCAGGTGCGTTAATCTTTCTACTCGATCATACATGTTCTTGTTCTAGTTATGGAGATCTTGGGGTTACGCAATTTGCGTCTAACATGTGGTATCAGAGCAACCATAACCCTAGAACTTGAACGCATAAAGGTTTTGCCCTAATCTGTACGGACTAGCCCTAATTAGTACGGATCTTGCCCTAATTTGTAATTTTCGAGATTTTTTGTTCGATAAAAATAAAATAAAATCACATATTCGGACTGGGCTCGACGAGATGAGCAAGACGGTCGCCGGCGCGTCGCAGGGGGAGGCTGCACGCGCCCCCACGCACGGCCACGCGCCGCCTGGGCGTCGAACGCGCGCCGCGCGTGAGATCCACGCGCCGCGCACTCAGGAGGCGCGTGACGGCGCGTGGATGGCGGCGTTGGACTCGTATGGTGATTTTCTATCTCGTGGTATATTTATTTTATATGTTTGATAATTTTATGGATGTGAAAATACATACGGAACCCTAAATTCGTGTATTTTTAGTGTATTTTTGCGTATTTTTCTTATATTTTCTGTGAAATTGGAAATATAAGTGTTTGGTTACAAATATGTTATCACATAAACATTATAATGTGTGATTCATCAATAAAAATCAAACTTTATTGTGAACTAAAGCTGGCTTAATGAGATACAATCATTATGGATAGTAATTGAGCTATGTATTGAGCTGATGAGAAACAGTAACAGTAATGAAACTTTTGTTGTTCATGCATACTCCTTGACACGGTTGTAATCTTTGAATGATGGATATCTTAAGAACTCGTGACCAAACTGATTGTACTGATTAACATATCTGCTATATGTGGGTAATGCATGCCGATTAAGTTACTGCATATTGTTCATGAACTCATCTGGTCACTTGTTAATATCTATCAAGTTGAATATTTTTATGGTTAAGGAGTATGACAACATCTATGCAGAGCAATATCTACTATTAAATTTTAGATATTTTGTTCTCTGGTTTGACTCAATTTATAGGCCATTGGTTGAAGTAATGATATTTATTACTCAAAAATTAATTAATAAATCAGTCAATGGCCTTGGAGTCATGTTTTGCCGTATGAAACTCATAAGCAATAGTTGATTAGTTGTTAAGCTTGTCGATATGGTGTACCCTGTATTACTATTGATGTTAATTTGTGAGAGATATTTTAGATCAGCATTCTTTTTATGTTGTTGTGGTAATATGTAATTGGGGTGCATAAGAGATGTTTTATTCTCTGTTATGGGAAGTTTCTTGTGTTACTGTGATCAATGATCTCATTGGAATCTGTATTTCAGGTTCGCTGTATATATATTTATATATATGTATGATTAATTTTTTATTAATGGATAAAGCAATGTAATTAGCATGATATGTGATTTTAGTGATAACTTGCCCCTATCACTAAAATTAAAATCACATGTATATGGTGTATGTGAGGAATAAAGTTATATCCCTAGTATGAGAGAATTTCAAGGATTCAATTGAGTAGTGACCGCCAAAGTGGCACGCTTGATTGGGTTTGAGAAATTTCGGTCTCGTGTGATGATTGGGATGTCTCCTGGTCTAATGCGTAGTCATACTCCCAAAGGAGGTGATTGTGTATTAGTTCATGGAGGGATACATGATAGTGTGGTGGAGGAGTGACTGATACTAATGGTTCATATGCCCAAAGGTGATGAATTCACGAAGATTGGAATATATTCTCATAACCCTTATCATGTGGGGAGTGTACAACTGCATGTCATGTATTCTGCCCAAAGGTGATTATATGATTATGCGTGTAACTCTCTGGATGTGTACTTGTACGTCAAGTTACACAATACTCACATGATGCTAATTATATATATTGCTTGGTTTTCAGTCACATTTTATGTAATTAATAACTTTATTATTATTGAGGTTTTTACTGCTTCAAATTTTAAGTTATGGACATATGATTTGTTGCTTAAGAAAAGAGCAATTGAATTTTGCTTACTGTCCATGAAGCGTTTCATTCTGGAACACTTGAAAAGAGATTTTGCCTGCATACTGCACTGCTATAAGATGATGGAAGCCTTAGTTGCTTGAAATTATGTCTTATCTGATATTGAAATTAGGATACATCTGCAAAGATTGTGTTTAAGTCTTAATAACATATACATCTCATACATGATTAAAAGGTTGTCAGGTTTAACAATGGTCATGAGTGTTTTGGCAAGTATGACGATGCGAAATAGCTTAAAGGGTCATTTGTCAAATACTTGGTAGATTCTGGGGTGGTAATTTAATTACTATACCTGAAAATCCTGACAAAGAGATTTGACCGAAAGGTATAAATGCGCCATATTGAATATAGTGATGAGTATGATTAGTAAGACTAATTTATCTGGTCTTTTGTGGGCTGATATTATGAAAGCAAGTTTTTCATATACAAAAAGGGGTATTGATTTTATGACCCTAAAGAAGGTATAAGAATTATGGAATCACATACTCTAAAGTTTCTTAAGATTGACGTAATTGTAGAGGATAGCTACTCTCAGACTATTAAGGATAATAGTGTGATGGAAGATCACTGTGTCTTTGTCTTTGCCTATACGGACAATTATGATACAGACAATTGTAGAATCTCCTATACCATAGACTAAACTTGTTGAGGTTTAAGGTACTATTCTTGATATAGTTTATAATGAAATTTCTTGAACCTCTTAAGTGCAGAATGAAGTGGTTGCAGCTTTATTAAAGAGATTTGTTAGGGAAAGACGATCAGTTATACCATCAGACTATATAGTCTATTTGTGAGAGCATGATTATAATATCAACTACATGGTTGTTTTAACGACATAAATAAATGTTGTTTCTTATCCTCAATCAGGTATGTGATTAGATGCCATAAAAGGCGATATACAATCTATGAAACAAGTTTGGAAACTTATTGACTTGTCTTAAGATCACAAGTTTATTAGTTGTAAATTGGCGTACAAAACTAAAAAAAGAATTTCAAAGAAATATTGTGGAATTTAAAGCCAAATTGGTAACTAAAGTTTTAACTCTGAAAGAGGGTGGATTGTTTATGGTAAAGAAATAATTATTTCTTTAAATATTCTTTCAGAGTGAACGTGGCATTAATAATTTATTTTGATATAAAGTTATGCCAAATAGATACAAAATCTATATTGTGCAACTGGAACATTTTACAGCAGATTTAAATAAACTTATGTATAGACTGAAAAGTCTTATTTATAGTCTTAAGCAAGTTTCCAGACAATATTATTAAAATTTCATAGTGTTGTTATTTTGTTCAATTGGGAACAAAGTAATTCAATATATTGCAAGGTTAGTGGGAGGAAATTTATTTTTTTTCTCATACTTTATGTACATAATATTTTGCTTACAAGTTGTGACCTTGAGACATCTTATATCATTTGTACTAAGGTTTGTAAGGATTATTTTTACTATATTATATTAGATTTTCTCGGAGGACACTTGCTGATTGTATATTGGAAATATTCAATATACATTATTGCAAGCCAGAATTGCTCCGTTGTTAAGGGTGATGGGCTAAATCTATCACATTGTCCTTATTTAGATATTGAGAAAATCTAATTAAAGGGAGTACCTTGTGTCAGTGCACTTAAAAGTATAATGTATGCTCGTATTTGCACTAGACTAAATGTTGTCTTTGTGACGGGACTTCTAGGCAGATATCAATCAAATCCAGGACATGATCACTGGGTTGCTATCAAGAAGGTTTTAAGGTACTTAAAGAAGACACGAGATTATATACTAATTTACAGACATATTTAATTCTTGCAGTGAGTAAAGTTTTCATATGTTAACTTTATAATATCAATAACAAGATACAGATTTATGTTAGTAGGAAGTGCAGTAAATAAAGTTGGATGTCATCTTCTACTATGTAAGCAGTATTAGTAACATTCTTTTAGGCTGTTACTTGGGCTATTAGGCTCCAAAACCTCATGACGGAGTTGATCGTTTTAACTTGATGGATAGACACATACGGTTGTATTGAGATAACAAATTTGTAGTATTATTTATTTACTACAGAGGTCTCAAGGGGTCTAAATATATGGTGGTCAAATATTTTTTACCATAAAAAACGGTATAGAAAGGTGACTTATAATATAAGATATTTTCACAGATGATGTGGTTACAGATCCACTAACTAAAGGCCTACGCCCATGTGTATTTGAGTGACATGTTATTAGCATGGGCCTAGGAGTATCTTCGGATACTGTTGTTTAGTGGGAGCTATTTTGGCTTTACTCTGATAAAGATTTCATCTGTATTCGTTACATTTTGTAACGGTTTGATATGTATCAACTTTTGCATTCAATAAAATATTTTGAATGTGTTGTTATTATGTTGAATACATATTGATAAAGTCTCAAGGGATTGTATAGACCTTGAGTGAAGGCTAGGGGCATCCGATTATTAGCCTTGTGCATATGTCTTGTAATATATAAAGAAAGGTTAACCATAAGGACAAGACATATGTGGGTTCATTGGAACCATAAAGCATTCTCTAGTGGCACAAGTTTTTTGTGACACCTAAGGTAAGAGAATGGTGACTGAAAAATGGGATCTCTCTATGAGAGACGTTATCCATTTGACACACTACCATATTGAATCCATATCAATAAAGTTGAGAACATTCGTGACCATGGAAGGCTCTGTGTGTATACACGCAGTTACCGCCATGATTCGGTGTTTAAGACTTTATGGGATATGATTGACTATTAAGAATTATCTCTGGACCAATGTGCGCGCATAAGGTACGATTTCAATTAATATAGTCCAAGTGGAGAATGTTAGAGCTTTTCTAATTGTGGACTACATTAATTGATATTGTAATTTACCGTTTAACGTTTATCGTTTTACGGGGTTTGGTCTAAGATGAGATAGAAGGTTTCTTAATTAGTCTAATATGGGCTTAGTGTGTGGCCGAGTGAACCCGGCCCGTAATGAGAGGGGACTAGCGAAACTCTATAAATAGTGCTCCAAGTCTCTCCTCTAACCCTAATTCTCACATTATCCTCACATAAGGGCGTTTACCTAACGCTACACGTGAGGGGGCCGCCTCATTGAGCCAGTGATACAGAGGGCAATAGAGGAGAAGGACTTGCGCGTGGAACATTGTGTTTCCGCTTCCGCTTCAAGAACAATGGATCCCAAATCAGGTGCGTTAATCTTTCTACTCGATCATGCATGTTCTTGTTCTAGTTATGGAGATCTTGGGGTTACGCAATTTGCATCTAACAGATATATCTTGAACTTTGTTTGATGCCCAAAAGCTGCTCATCTTTCCACTTATGGAAATGCACTATGCTTTGTGAGGATCGTGAAGAGTGGTTGCTCTTATATTGATTTTTTTCTGCAATTTCAGTGCTTCTTGTACGTTCTCTTCCTAACATCTTTTTCTTATGCCCCAGATGAGTGACCTGTATGCTCAACTGTGCTTGTTTTGCAGAGTATCCCGCTAACATCTGTATTTGGCAAAGTCTCTCGGGAGGAGTAAATGCAAATACTGTTGAGGTAGGCGACGTGTGCTTATGTTCATCTTTTGCCACTGGGCAAAAGAAAAACAAAAAGCTATAAATTTAGGTAGGTGTACTAATATGCTTGTACTTTTTTTGCGACATGTTCTAAAGATTAATTTGTATCACGAGGTCTACATTCAAAGTCAAATTAAGAAGCTTTCTTACTTCTAATAATAGCAGCTACTTTAAAGATGCAAAAATAGGATTTAAAACAGCGGTTTTCAAGTTGGAGAATATGACAACTAGCTTTGAATCAACCCTTCAATTTACATCCATTTAAATGTGACTTCCGTGTCAGAGTTCACAGTTCATCTTTCTTCTATTTAAATTTCCACAACATCTTAGACCCACCAAAAAAAACAAAACAAAAAAAATCCCTCGCCATCTCATGTAACATTTTCTATTTCTTTGTTGTAAAGGGAAGCGGAGATGAGCAATCAAGAAGACTATGCTCTGTTACTCTATTGAGTGATTGCAAAAGTTCCACGTCTGCCATGAATTTTGACATGAGATCGTGAGAATGTTATCCAAGACCACTCGCGACCCAATTATCTCGGGTAGGCAAGTCTCCTCACCCTAACCCCTCCAAGTTGCCAAAACTCCCGTCACAAACAAGGTAAGATACAGGCACTTCCATCGCTAATGGATTATCATTGTGACTTCCCGTTTGTGGAATATCAGTTTGTACCATCACCGGTGATCAATGGTACCCCATTCTCCTTGATTAACAAAATCATTAAGTCTTATCCTTTTTTTAGGTTTGGAATGGAAAGTACCTGATATGTCTTATTCGGTTTTTGTTGCAGTAGGGTGAGCATGAACAGAATTTGTTTGTCTAATTACTCTCCGTAATAATTTTACTGGGGCTAACTGATTTTCGTATTCCAGATTTTTTAACTATTCCCATTTTCAGCAATGCAATGTTATAACTTCGTGAGTTTGTACAATACAATCCTCTTCCACACCTACCAGTACAAGCACCATCAAAATTGATTAAGTGGCCAAATTCCACATGAGCCATAAATGTGGTGCCACATTGACAAATGTAGGATAAAACAGAGTGAAATACACTCAACTACTTTTTCTATGACCAATAAATCTTACATGTCTAAAAGGAGAGATTTTTATGTCCGCCTAAAACGTTAGGTCACGACCAAAAAATATGTTAGGTCATCATTTTACACAGTCGCACAACATGACAAGAATATCACTAACTTCATTGTTTTCTTCAAGAACATTTAGTATTCAGTGATTGGTTTGGCGAGTAGAACACTAGGCACTATTTGCGCTTGAAAAGAAAAACAAGCATCATGAGGGTTCACAGATATTGTTGTGCCGGGAAAGGTTAAAATCTTTTATTCAGAGTCTAATTTGTAAATTGCAATTCATGGATGTAATCCTTTGGGCCATGTTAACTAGTGCTTCAAGCAAAAAAACAATTGCCATTTTCAATGCATTATCTATACGTGATATGAAGGAGACAATACATTACAAGTATGTTTTTATTTAAATATATAAATAGTGTCCAGGGACATGTTAATGAAATCCTAATCATTTTAGTAAATATCAAGGGCATCCATTGATGCTTGTCCCATACCTAAAATTTATACATCAAACTTCATAACACGTGTCACTAGACCCATGAATAAGGGAAGATAGGTTCGGTCTCAAGAACTATAGTACTTTGAAATGAAATAGAAAAACGAACCCTATCATGTCTTCTAGTGTTGGGTGGGCAAGTTTTTTTGGCCCCTTATTCTTAGGGAACAACAGTACTAATCAAATCAAAATCCTAAGGAAGCGGTCAAAAGGGAGCAGTTAAAGATTATTCCATAGGCCTGAGGTCCATCGCCTAGTCATGCACCGCCCATCATCGATCATGCGCGAGTTGCTGCTTTTCAACGGTGGATAGCCCATCATAGCGCGGATCTATGGCTAGTAGCGTGGACCTGAGGCCTACCGGAAAACTCAGCCCTTGAGAACATAAGTGAAAGAGAGAGAGCGAGCATGCTGGGCCGGTGGAGGGGTGGATCTGGAGGGGTGCACGCTTTTACAGCGAGGCAGCTTCCAACCCAATGACACATTTTAACATGAGAAAAATAATTACCGATAAACAATATAGAATGTGATTCTTTTTAATCAAGA
The DNA here is from genome assembly GCA_014182545.1 of Eucalyptus globulus. Classification (NCBI taxonomy): domain Eukaryota; kingdom Viridiplantae; phylum Streptophyta; class Magnoliopsida; order Myrtales; family Myrtaceae; genus Eucalyptus; species Eucalyptus globulus. The sequence continues at coordinate 11,477,741 of CM024718.1, forward strand.
TATTTAAATTGGATAAGAGATATGCAGAAAAGAGAACAATGAAATTTCTATGTATTTTATGATGATGAGTACGCAAGCCTATTCATAAAAATTTACAAAATGACTATCTATAGTAGCAAAATTGAACAAACGCTCATTCACAAGATGTCCAAATGATTATATTAATTTTGTGGATATACAATAAAGTATACATGCATTGCGGACTGAGAGGGTAGTGTTAACTTGTTATTCAAAGTAGGGTTAATACTCCGAAAAACCCCAAATCGATACACCTATGACAAATCTACCTCAAATTAATTTTTGACAATCAAAAACCCTAAACTGGTACACATTTGACAAATTTACCTCAAACTGGTACACTTGTGACAAATTTGCCCTCTATTAATTTCCGTTAAATTTTATTGTCAAATTATTAAGTTAAATGACACGTGACAGTTGACTATTATACCAATTTAGGATTTTACTCCCCGTTTGTCATAGTTTACAATTTTTGTGGTATTAATCCAATTTAACATGGGGTATATTTGTTACAACTGTATGAGTTTGGGATTTTTGGGGGTCGAATAAATTAGTTTGGGGTAAATTTGTCATAAATATACCAGTTTAGGGTTTTTTTTATGGTCGGTTAGGGTAAATTTGTCACAAGTATATTAGTTTGGGGTTTTTCATGATCAAAAAAATAGTTTGGAGTAAATTTGTCACATGTATACCAGTTTGGGATTTTTCAAGGTATTACCCCTTTAAAGTAAGAAATTAAATTAATTTTTTATATGTCTCCTCAATAGCCTCCTAAGTTCATTAATTCCAAGTCAACCAATGTATGATTTAGATTCTTTTTCACAAAAAAAAAAAAATGGACACTTAGGTCGCACCTAAAAGTGAGTCAACTCTCTCGTATTCGTTGACTCCCTTCTAAGTTCTAATTCGCGACCAAAATTTACATCTCTCGACGTGGGGAAATTGAAGCACTTGGAGCTCCAACTAGAGCAATGCGACGGGAGTAATGTACCATGGACATGGAGTTGAGCATCAACCTCATTTGGAGCATTACGAAGGTTTTACCGCATCTCATGTGCTCAAGGATAGAGAGAGGAGCACCCGCGACGGTAATACTAATACCCAAACCTCTATCAGGTGTAACCGCTTGCTATCAAATTCGATCACGTGGTAAAAGTATTGTATGCATTACAACTCAATTCGTATAAGATAATCATATCTACTTGTTTTAAATAGGGATTGGAGCTTTGCACCAATGTTTTCAAACTTAGGCCGATCAGAGAACCGCTCAGGTTGCAAGTCTATGGTCCAAGTAGTTGGACCCCCGTGAACCGGTGATGATGTCATGAGCAAATGATTATAGATAGAAGATGTTTTCTTGATTGCACATACTTTTTTCAGTTTTGGGTGAGAAGATCAAAGGAAAAGCAATGGAATTGGCCAAAAAGTAGGGGGTAGAGCAATACTTTTTGATCGAATGTGCTTGATATATGGCCACTGAAATCTTTTTGCAACAGCATGAAATTAATAAACTATTTAATAATTTTTTTCACATGAAATGAAAAATCTTAATAAAGAAATTATTAAAGTGAGACCAAGCAACGAAACAAGAGGATGAGTTTATTGATTAAATAACGCGTAAACAAAAGTACGTTTGAGATTTGAATCTATACCAATCATCGCATGATAAATTTTTGGATAGCGACGACGACGCACAAGTATCTGAATTATTACCTTTTTTTAATCAATTATCCTCATTTTTTTCCCTTTCAGTCAATTACCTCAACATTTCAAATACAGGTCAAGGCTTCCATTTAAACCGTGGTCCAAAAATGTTGATATGATGCGAACACTGTCAAATAGTCCCTAACTGTCCATATGAACGTCTAATATGGTACCTTGAGATGCTGCTAGGTCAGCTTAGATTTATTAGATGCTAGGAGCATCTAAGTCAGTATACTTTTTCTCTCCTCATCACTCAATATGTGTGATAAGGAGTGACGTCAGCTACTATGTTGTTTAACTTTTGCTAAGTAAACCAGTCACATTAGTAAAATTACATAACATGACAAGTTATTTATCCGATGCCTCAAATTGAGATTCTTGATTGAAAAAGAAAAGTTCAGGCCCTTGATTGTAAATTGAACAAAAGCTTAGGTGCTTGCGATGTCATTATTCTTAACTCTTAAACCGATCTAAGAATAACATCTCGAGGAAATGTTGTCTATGAAGGTGACTATAAGCAGCAGTGCTGATGGCAACGGCATATCCGTGGCTGTAGGACAGTGGTGCTCTCTCTAGTCCCCTTCTTGCTTCTTCTTCTTCTTTTTCTTTTTTATAGTTCTTGCTGTTTTTTTTCTTTTAATTGAACTTAAATTTGAAAAGATACATGAAAAATCTAGAAATAATTCTAATAGACAAGTGCAAGAGAGACTAAATGAAAAATTACAGTAAAAATGAGCATCAAAAGAGGCAGATGAAAATTATAGTAATATTCAATTTTAAGCATGGCAAGTAACACGCAGGGAAATTCTACTAGTAATAGAAAAATATAGGCATTCACATAGGGGTGGAAGAGGAGGATGTGAGAAGTGAAGCAACAATGCCAATTTGCATCGCACAAAATCTGTGTCTTCTCCATTTGCTCTCTTTCGCCTCTGTTTCACGTTCTAGACAAAAAGTACATGATGTTCAGTAAAGTCTTGGTCTTCCTGAGTTTATGGTTTTTTCACATGATAAGAGTGCTTGTGGTTAGAAAGCATTCTTGGAAGTCTTGGTCTTTGCTTACAGTTTTGGTAGGTGAAAGTCTTGGTCTTCTTGGACTTTATAGTTCTCTCTCCATTATATCATTATCACTCGGCTTCACCATTAGTCCCCCTGCTTAAGTAGTGTTCTCCTCCTGCTCGTCCAAGCCTAGCACTCGTGCTTGTTGGATTGCTGTCATTGAGCTAATCCCATTAATCGATCTGCTCCAGGAAGTCTGCTCGAAACAGGTAAGAGACATCTATCTACTTGCTCTATTTTTCCCTCGAACTGATGCACGCGGAACTTCACTACCGGAAGCATCTAGTGGGCATTTATTATACGAGAGCAACCGTCTATTCTTTCCAAAATCTTTCTATTAATGGAGGCAAAAGCATTATTTTGAGCAAAAGAAGAGGCGGCAGCAGCAGCAGCAGCAGCAATATTTTGGTTCTTAAACTGGTTTCTGCCTATCTATAATCCTAATTAAAGTAGATGTCAAGTTTATTAACAAAAAAATGTCATTATAATTTTTGTTAGATAGTAAGATTAGGACATTAATATTAATTTTCTCTCTCTATCACTGTTCTTTTTACTAAACACACGCTGATGTGAAATGATTTTGCACGATTAGCAGCATTCAGATCAAAGTATGCATTTATAATTGAATTGGAACTTTTATCCTGCTTGCAGAGTGATTATTTTACAGCGTCAATGTTTTGGAATTTTAGTCCATGAAATTGGGTAAGCAAGAATCAATATCATAAGAGGATAGCTTCATTCCTCTTTAGTAGAGATTAATGGGAAAGTCACGTTTGTCATAATTTCGCCAAAAAAATAACTTTTGTTGTGTCTTTTCACATATTTGCTCTCACAACAAAAAGTCGTTATTATATAGGTTTAGTGAATTTACCATCAATCGGAAGGGGTAAGATGAATTAATAAGGTATTTGAGATTTAGTATTCTTTTGAGGTGTGCCAGTGTAATCAATCAAGTAAAGTCAATACGGTTGCAATTTAAACTTCACGTGAAGTAGTTTCTGCCGAAGCCTTAAGGGTGTTTTGTGTGGACAACTAATTTTCATCGTGCAGAAATCGATGATAGTTCAATGCAAGAAAACTAATTCATGTATTTTCTTTCAAGACATAGAAAAATGTGCAATTGTTCATGATAAATAATTAAATTTTGAATAATGAAAAATCAAAATTGTGCTTTGTTAGAAAAAGACCACGCATGGACTCGTGTTTTGTTAGAAAACTAGGTATTTCTACGTCAGAAAAGTTTTTGAGATTGTTCATAGTTTATAACGTGAAAAAAAAGATGAATAAGAAGTAAATGTTTATCATTGTGCATGCCCCCAACAAAAAGTAAAAGATATGATAGAGAGAATGGAATGGGGAAAAGAATACAGTGTCACCACCCAAAAGAAGTGAAATGCTCAGACCACAAAAAAGAAGTGGAATGCATTTCCTTATTTATTGAACAAACAAAGTTAGCCGCTTTTGATGTCTTTACATGGTCGTCCACATTGAAGGAGAAATCTATAATCATCTTATATCTTAAACATATGTGAGTTTTTAGCACTGCAACTGCCATCTAAAAACCTACATTGATCTCATATTCACTAATAAAGCAGAAAACAAAGATATTAAAATCATAAGGATACTAGTAATATACGGATGTGAAAAAAGCCAACAAAACACTCAAGCATTGGAATTTTTTACGAAAATATGCACACGCTCTAAGTTCATGGAGAAAAATCACCTTTTAGCCTTTGTTTGAATGCTCACAAGAAAAGTCTTGATCAGAAGAAAAAGGAAAAAATTGACAAAACAAGCACTCTAGTGGACAAAAACTATTTTACTTCGATTTGTCTAACCTTTGGTGTGCATCCCTTGAAAGACTTGATCTTTTTTTTTTTAAATCTTTTTGGTAAGTGAACGTCTTGGTATTACTAGACTTCACTGTTTTCTCTCTCCAATAGCTCGTTGTTACTTTGATTCACGAAACACCTTTGATGTTCTCGACAGTGACCCATTCACCCATGGCTATTGGAGAGATCGTTTGGGTTCCTTCTTGGCTTCCTTCTTTCAGATTCTATTCGACAAGTTGTCTTCTCTCACATTGAGCTATGCGCAACAAGAAGGATTCAACACTACCTTGCTTGAGGAGTGGAAGGGAATGTTGTTGACAATCAATGCAATGCTGGTTGACGCAGAGGACAAGCAACTTAGCAATAACCCTCTAGTGAAGCTATGGCTGGACGATGTTAGGGACTTGGCCTATGACATGGAAGACTTGCTTGATGAGTTGGTGATCAAAATCACTCAAGTTGAGTCAGAGGCAAAATCCAGCACAAGCAAAGGTCTGGAGAAATGGAAGTCCTCTTTCTTTGGCCAAGATAAATCCTCCAGATTGAATCCAAACTTGCACTCGCTTGTGTCGGAAACCAAGGTACAAGAGGTCAATGGCAGGTTGAAAGCGATTGTCACCAGGAAGGCTCATCTAAGCTTGAGAGAGAATGTTGCAGACAAATCCAACTAGACCAACAAAAGAGATCCCACCACTTCTTTGTTGGAACCTCAATTTTTTGGTAGGGAGAAGGAAGAAGCACAAATACTCGAACTATTGATAAGTGAGGTAGAAAATTCCAATGCCATGCTAAGCATAGTCCCCATAGTTGGGATGGGTGGCGTTGGAAAGACAACCTTGGCTCAACGAGTATATAATGATGCCAAAGTGAATAGCTGTTTCGAAAAGAGAGCATGAGTTTGTGTCTCAGATGTTTTTTATGTCCTTGACATAACAAAGACTACTTTGCGGTCAATCACGGGGTTGTCCAACGAGGGTGAAGATCTTAATGAGCTTCAAGTTAAGTTGAAGGATAGTCTATATGGGAAGAAGTTTCTTGTGGTTTTAGATGATATATGGAATGAAAAGTACGAAAAATGGACTGCCCTCTTAAAGCCATTTGAAGCGGGTGCTAAGGGAAGCAAGATCATCATCACAACTTGCAACCTTCATGTTGCCTCTATAACAAGAGCTTCGCCATATCCTTTGAGAGAATTGTCCTTTGATAATTGTGTAAGCTTATTAGCCTTTCATGCTCTTGAAGCAATAAATTTTGAGAGCCACCCGGCTTTTGAAATGATAGGCAAGAAAATAGCTGAAAGATGTAAAGGTTTACCTTTGGCATCGAAGATGTTGGGTGGTGTCTTACGTACTAAAAGTAATCCCGATGAATGGGAAGATACCTTAAATACTGTCCTAGACATGATTTATTCAAAAAAAGAAAAGGGAACAATGGATAAGATCGGATAAGTCTTACAGCATGAACATGAACCCTCGATTCAAACAATTCTTAGATAGCTGCAAAAAATCTGACTCCCCTCTTTCCTTTCCTCATTCGGATTCTTTTTCATTTATCTCAAATATCGAAGAACAGAATGTGATACGATAAGATAGAATGCAATAGAAACAAAGACACAGGGAACGAAAATTGTCGAATCCAAAAAAATGTTCGATAGCAAGTTGATCGGTTAATTCAATAATAAATGGTAATTAGCACTCGATTTAATTGGTACCATCCAACCGAATCCACCTGATTTTGTTTACTTATTCAATTTCAACGAGTGAATTCTCAAGTTCAACCAACCTATTTTCAAAATATCAAGAAGTAGGAATAATGGCACCCGAGATAATATTGTTTCCATAAAGTAGAGATCCAGAAACAGGTTCAATAACAAAATATGGGATCTTCCGACGGCAGAAAATGATGAGGTTCTCCCTATTTTAAAATTGAGCTATGTCCATCTTCCTTCCCATTTGAAGAGATGTTTTGCTTATTGTGCAATATTTCCCAAGGATTATGAAATTGAAAGGGATGAGCTAGTACTCTTATGGATGGCAGATGGCCTTTTAGATGGACAAAAAGCAAAGGAGAACAACTTGAGATTAGGAAGGAATTACTTTGATGAGTTAGTATCCAGATCATTTCTTCAACAATCAAGTGTGTACGTATCTAAGTTTTCAATGCACGATCTTTTGAATGATCTAGCAAAATCAATTGCAGGTGGGACGTGCTTTAGCTCCGGGGAATCTCAGCTGGCAATTAATGAAGATGAAGCAACTCCTGAGAAAGCTCGTTATGCATCATTCATCTCGTCAAAATTTGTTACATCAAAATGCTTAAGAGCATATCACCGAATGAAAGCACTGAGAAGTTTAATGTTACTAGGGGGCAATTTCTATATTTCCAACGAGGTGTTACATGACTTGCTAATAGAACTGAAGTACTTGAGGGTGCTCTCAATATGTCATTGTGACATTGTAGAAGTACCAAATTGTGTTGGTAATTTAGAACATCTTCGATATCTCAATTTCTCGTTCACTGATATTAAAAGGCTACCTGAATCAATTGTCGGCTTGTATAAATTACAAACTTTGATCTTAAGAGGTTGTCGAAACCTTTCAAAGTTGTCTCAAGGTATCACAAAGTTGGTTAGCTTACAATTTCTTGATGTTAGAGGTACATGGTTTCTAGAAGAGATGCCAATGGGTATTGGTAATTTGAAGAATCTTACTATCTTGTCCAAGTTTGTAGTAGGATCAGAGAAAGGGTTGCGGTTAAAGGAGCTAAAGAACTTGTCACATCTTCAAGGAGAATTATTCATATTAGAATTGCAAAAGGTGAAGGAAGTTAGAGATGCAGTTGATGCCAATTTATTTCAAAAGCAAGGCCTTACTGACTTATCCTTGCATTGGGATAAATGTTTAGGAAATCTCCAGAATCATGAACTTGAAGCACAAGTGGTTGACTCTTTGCGACCTCACACTAATCTTGAAAATCTCACTATTTTGAACTATGGTGGTGCAATATTCCCATCATGGTTAGATAGTCCATCCTTTTCTAAGATGGTGTCCGTGTGCCTGTTGGGCTGTCCTAATGGTATGTCGATGCCTTCACTTGGACAACTACCATCACTTAAGGAATTATCTCTTGAAGGTTTGCATGCAATAACAATGATAGGATCTGAGTTTTACGGAGGTAAAAGGCCTTTCTCATCCTTAACAACTTTGGAGTTGAAAGAGATGTTGGCATGGAAGGATTGGTCTCCTCATGCCGGGGACCTAAAAGAAGAATTCCCATTCTCCTGTCTCCAACATCTTGTTGTCTAAAGCTATCCTTCGTTGGTTGGGACATTGCCTTGTCAACTTGATCATCTTATAAAGCTTGAAATTTATTCATGCCCGCATTTGAATAACTCAACCAGTGTGGTTCGTCTTCCATCTCTCCGTGAGTTATACCTTGAGAATTGTAACAATGAGATATTAAAGAGCTTGGTCAACCTAACTTCTTTGACCATTCTTAGAATTGAAAACCTTGCCCAGCTTGTTTGCTTTGTTCATGAGTTTATGAGTTGCTTGGTCAAGCTAAAGGAGCTTCATATAGGAGGGTGTGACAAGCTGAAATACTTGTGACAAGATGGAAATGAAATGCTAAATCTTACTTGCCTCCATGAATTAGCCATTGAAAGCTGTCCTCAATTCACATCCTTTGTGGCAGCAAAAGGAGAAATGGAGCTGCCCTGCAACCTTGAAAGGATGGAATTGATTAATTGCCCAAGTTTAGAAAAACTTCCAAGCAAGATGCACACACTTAGACATTTGGACATTCAGGATTGTCCAAAACTCACTGGACAAACCATTCATTCATATGACCCTAGCAACAATAACACGATATCTCAACTTGAATATCTGCGAATGATTAGATGTGATGCTCTAACATCCTTTCCGTTTGCCAAGGGTAGACTTGTTGCTCTAAAGAAACTTACAATTTGGGAGTGCAAGGGGTTGAAGCCATTGGAAGAGATCACCATACAATCGCTCGAAGAAATGACAATTGGTGGCTGTAAGAATCTGGGATGCCTACCAAAGTGCCTTTACATGCTCTCTCATCTCACTCGTTTGCAAATAATAGACTGTCCAACACTAGAGATAGAGGACTTCCCTCCCCTTCCCATAACCCTATCAAGTCTTACACTTTCTAACTGTCCAAAAATAAAGTCCATTGCCATTTGTAACAATCTCACTAAATTAGAAATGAAAGACTGTCCAGCACTAGAGATAGATGACTTCCCTCCTCTACCTATCACCCTGTCATATTTCTTTCTAAAAAATTGTCCGAAGATAAATTCTCTACCAAATCGGTGGCATCATCTTACATCCCTCCAATGTTTAGAAATTAGTAAATGCCAAAATATCAAATGCTTCCCCAAAGGAGGTTTGCCTCCCAATTTGCGATGCCTTTTGATAAAAGAGTGTGAGAATATGAAGCAGCCAATGAGAGAATGGGGCTTACCCCTGCTCACATCCCTCGAGTTTCTAATTATTGACTTGAGCATGGGAGGGGAGGGAGAGAAGGAGTGGTTTCCTTCGGAGGAAGACGAGGAGGATGTCTGGAATCTTCTCTTTCCTTCCTCTCTAATAGCTCTCCAGATGAAAAGAATGAGGAACGTGGAAAGATTAGCGAGCGGTTTTCGCAACCAGCTCTCTTCTCTCAAACATTTAGGGTTTGTAGATTGCCCAAAGTTGAGGAAACTGCCAGAGGATGGCCTTCCTCCTTCCCTCCAATCTTTGGAGATAAAAAGATGCGAGATTCTGGAAGATCGATGCTCAAAACTCACCGGCGACAATTGGCCCCTCATCCAAGAAATCCCTTACATTGGCATTAATTACAGTCGGATTCGATGAAGTGAAATCGATCCACTTTTGCTTTCATTTGCTGGCTATGGCGATTCATTCTTCAATGTACAGTCAGATTTCTAAGCTTCGGGTAAGTTTTTGGTCTTGAATGCGTCAATTTCGTTTCTGTTCTTTTATTCGATGCTTAATTCGAATTAATTTTTTCCATGAAGATGTTTCACATGGTATTTCCAGAAACCACTGAGTAAAGGTCAAAAGACTGACATTTGGATATTTTACATAGATTTTTAACAGCACATCCTCTTCCTAGTATGCAAAGCTACTCAATGCGCACAAACATTTGCTTCTCATGGAATACAACTAAAATTCAGAGCTGAAAAACGACATTTAGCTGCTTGAATCCAGCAAGAGCTTCCTTTAGTCTCCAATTGCACTACTTGCGAACGTTGATGATATCCTTGTGTGCCATAGCTGCATCCATCTCCACTACTGCCTTGGGCCAGCTTTTTTCTTTAGCCACTACAATGCTCTTTCCCCTGTTTCATTTTTGCCCTCAATCCGTACAACGGCATGTTATGTAAGACCCGTCTCAGTTAATCTTCACAAAACCTAGCTCAGGTTTACTCTACACACCCTGCCTTTCATCCACTGAATCATGACTTAGCTTATGTTTTTTCTGGTAACACACTCCAAAAGAGCTTTTCTGACCTCTATCACAGTTTTAGTATCTGGGAATTTGTGGGTAAAAGTTACTGCATTTTGAGCTTTCCAGATATACCTACAGGTGTAGACAATCATTCTTTGGAGTCATCAGCACATACCAATCATTCAATCTCTTGACCTCACTTTTGTAGAGTATCAGCCCGTACCAATACGTCACCATGACTGGCGATTGTTGGTATCCCATACCTATGAGTCAACATAATCACAAAAAAATTTCAGCAAAAAAAAAGAAGGAAAAAAGAAAAAATCAATAGTGCACCGTGGTTCTTTTTTTGTTGCCATCAATTAGCATGCATTTAATTTTGTTTTGATAACTCTTATAGTTGTTCATTATGCATGAAAGATAATTTTTATTCAGGACTAATTGATGGTCCTGTTTCAGATTTATGGAGGAGAGATATGAGGAATGTGGTAAGACTATCAACAGTGGAGGATGTAAAAAGCGTAGAGTATTATGTTTCCTTTGTCTCTGATTTCTCTTTGGATGAGAAATATAAGGAATGTGGAAAGATTATCAAGTGGTCTTCATAGCCATCTCTCCTCTCTCAAACAGCTATCTTTTATAGGTTACTGGTACTTGCCACGGGATGGCTTTGCTCCCTCCTTCAAGTATTCGGCATAATGCAATGTGAAATTCTGAAAGATTAGTGCTCAAAATTCAATGGGCACTATTGGCACCTCATCCAAGAAATCCCATTCATTGTAGTTGATCGAGTTCAAATTCAATAAGAAGATTTCTCTCCAATGTCTAATTTTAATTCTTTAGGTAATGGTTTGGACTTCTTTCTTTCTTCCACACTTGTCCTACCGCTGCTGCTTCAAGATCCAATTCCATCATGAATCCTCAATTTAATGCTAGAAAGGTTATGTTTTTCCATGGACAAGCTTCACCTAATTTGCCACAAACCAGCTAGATATTTGGGTTGCTCTCTTTTGTTTGACAGGAAGCACGCAATGAAATGGTTATAATATATGTTATGTAGCAACAAGTCCACCATTGTTTCATACGAGTGGCTATTCTTCAAAACAAATAATACTTACATGGACTTGCTCGCAGTGCTGGAATTGTGATGCATGGATGTGCCTCTATAGACTGATGATATATCTTGGACTTTGTTTGATGCCCAACTATTGCTTATCTTTCCACTTATGGAGAATCATGAAGAATTGTTGCTCATATCTTGATATTGTTCTAAAATTGCAGCATTTGTTATGTTTTGTCTTCCAAATATCTTCTTTTATGCCCTAGTTCAGTGGCCTGAATTCTCTCGGCTGTGCTTGTTTTGCAAAATATCCCAATGTCATCTTTATTTGGCAAAATCCTTCAGGAGGATCGAACACAAACACTGTTGAGGTGGGCAAATGTTGTGCTTAAGTTCATATTCTGCAACTTGACAAAAGAAAAACGAAAGGCTATTTATTTTGGTAGGTGTACTTAAATGCTCTTAGCCATTTTCTTCTTTTTGTTTTAGAAATGCTCTTAAAGATTAATCTGTATCATGATGTAAATTATCGAGGTCTATTTTCAAAGTCAAACGAAGAAGCTTTCTTACTTCCAACAGCAGCAGCTATCGTAAGGTTTCTTACTTACAACAGCAACAGCTATCATAAAGATGCAAAGAATAGGATTTAAAACGGGTGTTTTCGAGTTGGCGATTATGACAACTAAATTTGAGTGAACCCTGCATATCATAATCCATTTAAATCTGACTTACTTGTCAAAGTTCATAGTTCATCATTTGGGTAGCTCTGTTTTGTTTGACAAGGAAGTAAGCAATGAAATGGTTATGATGTTAATGTGGTACACGATGTCAACCATAGTTTCATACAAGTGACTATTCCTCAAAACAAATAATACTCGGATGGACTTGATCACAGTGCTGGAATTATGATGCGTGGATGTGCCTATCTCTATTGATGATATATTGAGAACTTTGTGTGATGACCAAAAATTGCTTTTCTTTCCACTTGTGTCAAATGTGGCGGTCTATATTGCTGATATATCTAGAACTCTGTGATGCCCAAAAATTGCTTATCATTACACTTGGATGACACTCCAAAGAAATTGTAAATGGAAATGTACTATGCTTTGCGTGAGAATCATGAAGAATCAATGCTCTTATATTGATATTTTTCTGCAATTTCAGTGTTTGTTGTATTCTCTTGCAAATATTTTTTTTCTTATGCCCTAGACAGTGAGCTAAATTCGCTCTATTATGCCTGTCTTGCAGAATATCCTACTGTAATCTTTAGTTGGCAAAATCTCTCGGGAGGATCAAATGCACGCAATGTTGAGGTAAGCAACATGTGATTATGTTTTTTCTTCTTTTTCTTTTTTTTTTTTGGTAAATGTAAGAATTAAATTGAGCTTAAACCAAACTATACAAGAGGCGAAAAGAAAAACAATAGACTATTTATTTTGGTAGGTGTACCGATATGCTCTAAAAAAATTTATGTTAACATGTTCTAAAAAGATTAATCTATATTATGATGTCAATTATCGAGATCTATATTCAAAGTCAACCTAAGAAGCTTACTTCCAGGATCAGCACTGTGAAGATACCAAAATAGGATTTAAAACAGGTGTTTTCAAGTTGGCGAATATGACAACTAAATTTGAATGAACCCTGCAGATTATAATCTGATTAAATCTGACTTCGTTGTCAAAGTTCAAAGTCCATCTCTCTTCTATTTAAATTCCCACACCATCTCAAAGCACATTTTCTTTTTCTTTGTTGTCAAGGAAAGGCGGAGAGAAGCAATTGGGGAGAACTATGCTCTGTCGCCCTGTTAAGTCATCATGAATGCCTCACATTTGCCACAGTGTATTTTGATTTAAGATTGCGAGAAGTCCGTCATTCAATACCACTCACAACCATTTATCTTGGTAGGCAAGTCTTGTCAGTAGAGCCCCGCCAAGCTGCCAAAGCTCCCGTCACGGACAAGACAAGATACAAGCAGTATCATCACTACTGGTTTATCCTCGAGACCTCACGCTAGTGGAATATCAGCTAGTATTAGTAGGCCACCATCATTGGCGATTAGCGGTCCCCCAGAGTTCTGCATTAAGAGAATCAGAAGGGCCATCCAGGAAAGACAGTCATCAAAAGAATCACATTTTTTAGACTTGGAAAGGGAAATACCCTGGTATGTCTTCTTGTTGATTTTCGGTTGCAGTCGAGTATGTGTATAATTTGTATATTTGATTACTCCTGTAGTTGCCTATTTCGCACGACAAAGTAATATGTACGGGGGCTATCTGATTTTCTCATCCTATTTTCATTCTCTCTTTTTGTTCCCATTTTCATCTCACGTTCCATATACCAATCTTTTGGTTGAACTTGAAGAGTTCAATACAATGACTGTGATTCAATCAAAATAATTATATTGACGAAAGATGGGGCAATTAAAGAAAATGTCTAGGGCCTTAGTAAGATGAATTCCGATTAACGTTAAAAAAAAAAAGTCATTCTTTTCGTTTTCTTTTTATTTGTCTCTCTTTTTCAGCATTTTGGGGGTTGAATCTTTTATGCAATTAATACGCAATCTTTTCTCAACTATTTGTAAGAATTTTAGAAGTCTTTAAAGCACTTATCTTCATCGAGTCAACGCAAATTAGTTGCCTTCATAATAAGTGTGGTGAATCCTGTTATTTTTTCTTTACAATATGTATTAATACTTTACATGATTGAGTTGAATAATATTTGTCTCCAATGGCTTAAATTGATCAATTTTTCTAACACTACGTGATATACTAATTTATAAATGTAAATCAATGATATAAGGATATTCATAAATTAGGAATATCATTTCCTAAGGTTAAAATAACTTTTTGAAAAATTTTCCCTTGTCAAAAAAGAAAAAAAGGCTTTTGCGGAACTTCAAAATATGCGAATGTCAAAACATAATGACAAGTCAACCTTTCATTATCATGATACTCCCAAAAAATTTGACATAACATAAGCGTGATTCATCGCAATCAACTGATCTTAATACTTGAAGCAGGCTCCAAATAAGTAAAGGCCTCTAATATCGAGATTTCGCAAGTGATATTTGATACCTTGGAGCTTATATATTAACCTTAATGGAGTTCCTAGCTTAATACCAAAAAGAGGGGGAGAGAGAGAGTTCCTACTTAGTTCCCTGAAACATATATTCTTTTTCAAATTTTGTAATATGAAATAAAAATAAAAAATTTGAAAGAATAGGAAGATTTTAAGTCGATTTTATGTAATTCAAAATGTTTCTGGTGCTCATAGTTAAATGCAGATTCCACCAGATTTTGACAATTGTAATAGTAGGTAGCCCTAACACCGTGCTTCAGATTCTTCAGAGGCAAGAAGTGGGCCGTCATTAGACTTGACATACGATTCGGGTAATTAGTTCAAGAGAGTTTCGGCTGGGACTACACTTTAATTATCTATAGAACTATTCAATGGGCAAGCCTGGACGGACCAAGTCAGGAATCGAGCAATAAAATTCATGCCACCCTGGAGTATAATTTTTTTCTTTGGAAAATGTTATGCTTTCTTCACATGAATAATAACGCCCGAGCAAGCCTCAGCTCAAAGAAGGAAATTGCTTGTCCTTACTCATTTAGGTCGTGCTTTTGCCTAACAATAAAATCATGTGGAGCGAGTCTTGGTTGCTCCAGGCTCCAGGAGAAGAGTCACTGCCTCTGCTTCGTTCTTCAGCAGAGGTTCACGGGAAAGTCATGTTTGCCATAATTTCACGTTGCCAAACAAATAATCCTTTTTTTTTTAATTCTTTACCACAGCTTATTCACAGTGATGTTAGCCTCGCAGAAAAATATAATTATTTTATGATTAATACGAGAACTAGCTTCATCACAGACACATTCTTCTAATTAAGAGGGGGCAAGCACTAGGAGTGCCAAAACTTTCGTACGACACTCACTTGAGTATCAAAACTTTTTTTTTTTGCTCACTTGAGTGCCACATCGGAGTAAAATCGTTTACTTAAGTGCTACTTACTTAAGTGCTACTTCCAACCAAACGTCCTACGTAGAATTTTTAATTTTTTTTTAATTTTTAAATTTTTTTTTAATTTTTAATTTTTGGCTTTTTTTCTTTAGGGCCGACGAGGGTCGCCGCCAACAGCTTTGCTTGTAGCCAGCAAGATCGCAATGCCCTCGCTAGCTCTGGGTGGTGTTGCCTGTGGCCAATAAGGCCACAATGCCCTCAATTAGGGCCTTTGCAGTGAGGGCAAGGCTGCCCTCACCTAAATCTGTCGTGAAGGCCATGGGTGGGGGTATGTGACCTCGATTGCCCTGGGTAAGGCAGTGTCACCTATAGCTGCTCAAAGTTGGTGAGAACCCTCGTGGCCTCACTAGCTGCCGATGAGGCCTCAACAACCTCACCTAGGGCCTTCATGGCTGAGGGCAAGGCGGCCCTCACCCAATCTAGGCAAGAGTTTTCACAGGCCGACGAGGGTCATTGATGACCCTCGCCAACCCTAAAGAAAAAAAAAAAAAAAAAAGCCAAATAATAATAATAATAATAATAATAATAATAATAGAAAAATTCAAACATAATAATTAATATTTATAATATTAAAATATTGTTCACATCATGCTGGCAAAACATGTCGAACAACCAACGCCATCACGTTACACAATTGGCATCCGCATTGATTTTTCGGCAAGTTAATCGGAGTTGACACTTAACTAAGTAATTTTTTAAATTCGTGACACTCAAGTAAGCAAAAAGATAAGTTCGGTACTTAAGTGAGCGTCAGTCATACGAATATTTTAACACTTCTAGTGTTTTTCTCCCAATTAAGAGTAATGCAAAGAATGATGTCATGGAAGTAGGCATTTTTGTAATTGTACTTAGAATGCATAATCGGATGACATGAAAAATTTTACAGAGCATATTTTCAACAAAATGAACAGCATTTGTCATGAGTTTTCACTTATTCACTCATACAACAAAATGTCGTACAACATATATTGATCTATGAAAATCAATTTTGTTAGAAAAAGAACACTCATGGACTCGTGTCTTGTCAGAAAGATAAATTTCCGCATGGAGAAAGTATTTCAGATTGTTCATATTTTAGAATGCGCGTTAATCTCGCATCAAACAGACTTTACCTATTACTCAATGTATTGCGGACCAAATTATGTAAAGAGCATAAATTTTTTTTTTTGGTCGAAAAAGAAC